>LTAE01000491.1:0-16418 GCA_001647135.1 Pontederia paniculata | reverse complement strand
AGGAGAGAGAGAGAGAGAGAGAGAGAGAGAGAGAGAGAGAGAGAGAGAGAGAGTTAATATGATCTGGCTTTCACGTTCCTAGTGGTCAGCATACTTTAATTGTGGTGCAGTTGATCTGGTCGAAAGACAGAAGGGCGTACTGTTTTCCAATCAAATTTTTCTTTGGGCACAGATCAACAAAAATTAATGATCATTAGCATGAGAGAAAGAGATTGCATACAGTCACAGTGCCACCATATAAGGCTCTGACTTGGCGACAGGCTAATCCCTTTCGGCCTTGCTGCCCTAATCTTCTCCTTGGAAGCTTTCGAGCACATGCCATCGGTGCTTGGACTGAGTTACACGTAGAAGTAAGCTTCTTTGCAGATCAATGCTCACTGTTCAATATACTAATGACTGATAGTTCACATTCAATTTTATTGGCATGCTTTTTTTTTCCTTTCTCCAATTTATTTGAGTCATATTGATAAGTTCCATCTTTTTTATTTTTGAATTATTTTATTGAAATATTCATGCAATTAGGAAGCAAAGCAGGGGGCATGGTTACAATTAAGGGAGGTGTGATATGGGATGGTCCACCCATGTCGGCACAAAAGGGTGTGGCGGAGAATGGAGGCACAGTGTGCATTGCCCATCACATAGCACATGACGCTTTGCTCGCATAAATATGCCCTTCATGTTTCATTGATTACCCTACTTTTATTTCCCTCTTAATTAAATTGTACGCATTATAATTAATGTGGGCAGAGATCGAACTCAAATAGTTACTAGTCAAAGCGACCTCAACGACCAGTAATATTAGATTACTTGTTTTTTTAAAAGTTAAATTTTGTTGTGATTAATCATTTTCCATTAAAAAAGCAATGTCACTTTTTAATAGCGAAAAGATATAAAAAAAGCAGCTTCAAAACTGAAAATCATCCTTTTTTATTTTCACGTGTCCCTTCTTTTTATTGGACTAAGAAACGTCAAATTTTGTTTTTAATCACTTGGAGAATGAGCCTACAATAGTTTATTTAAAAAAGAAACAATAATAAGCTTGATGTTGTAAATTTATTTGATATAGAAAGTGCCAATATTATTTGTATCCAAAATAAAATTGAACAGAACATACAGAGGGGGGTTTGTGAAATCATAAGTTTTAAAGAAGAAAATAATATCGACCAAAAAAAAAAGAAAAAAAAGAATGTTGCGTCTATATAATATTTACTTATCTGCTTAATTTATCACAACAAACTTAATAAATTTTATAAAATAAAATATTTTAAGGTTTAATTTCAAAAACGTTTGTTGTCTTAATAAAAAAAAAGTGCATGATTTTTAATGTAATAAATTAAGTCTACTTCATTTAAAGTTTTTACTCTAGTATATTGAGATATATTATTCAATGCACAACTAATCAAAGTAATAATTTTAAAAAATAAATTTAAAGTTAGTAGTAAATTATTAAAATCAAAATTATTTAAGATTCATAATATCGACGATCGAATAAAAATTTAAAAAATATTACAAATATTGTAATTTTTTATAAATTAGATAGTATAATTTTTAAAATTTTAAATATAAACAATATAAGATAAATCGCTGAGGAATTTAAATACATACGATCGTATGATTTTCAGGAATTTAAATATAGAAAGATGAATCAGATCGAGATATTAAATAATCTTAATTAATAGTCGTAGTCAATTATAAAATATAATAATTTTAATGAGCGGAGGTGGCACGACCGGGTGGTGGGATCCTCGTGTCCTTCTCCCTCCGTCGGCTAATTAATTGACACCGGAAACAAATTGAGCACAGCGCAAGAACGGACAACTTGTCTGCTCCCTGTCTCATTTGGTGCCAAAAACGACCCAATCGTGGTCCCTTTTTGGTGCGCCCAAACAACACACAACTCTTGTGGCCACCTCTAATTAATCATCACCTATCTCTTCTATTTTTCTTTTTTTTATAGTAATAATAATAATATTATTGAAAGAATCCTGTTTCCAATTATTTTTCTACGTTTCAGTTTTTTCTCGAGTTGTTTATTAATCAAATTTTATGTTATTATTATTTCTTAGAATGAAAAAAAAGAAACTAAGTGATTTGACATGTCGCCCTTGGTAGACATGGATTACATGTAGAAGCTACTCCAAGTATTCTCTAGCAATCATTGTTGGGTCCACAAATTTGTTCTCTTTCGTCAAGTACCTAGGAAATATGATGTATTATTATTTTTTCTAAAAAAATGAAGTAATTAGTAAGCTTCACTAGAATTTATTCACTTTAGTTTTCAGTCAATTATTAACGTTTTTTGTCAGCTTAAACTCAATAGTACATTTACTCGAGAAATTAGGAATTTAGTTACAAAAGGATGCTATTAACTTAATACAAAAATGTCCACTATAAAGCAGCTACAAACTGATTAATTTCATCTTTTATACGAGGAGATCTCTATGTTTAGAGATAAATTAAGCATAAATTATGTTTCTTAACTCTTATCTCTATAAGGAAAAAAAATAGATTCGATCTAATATGATTATACTTAGGAGTTGGTTGGTGAGTACATGTAACTACGAGCAATTGAATTATGTCAATTAATTCCAAATGATCTTTTTCATTATATTTAAATTTATATCCTGTAAACATCAACAATATTTTGAGCTTATCACGATGATTCTTTAGCATTAAGAAGGACTTTCAACATGTGAGGTAATGGTTTTGAAGTCTTGTGCAGGCAGCATGCGCAAATTGCTTCAACAAGTGCTGCAAGTGGAATGAATCGTATCATTCCAATTTTTGACACTTGCGACAGCAATGATTAGCATATATGTGCCACAAACTTCAACTTGCACGGCGGAAGAAAATGTGCACCTAATCTTGAGACAGATTGCCATGATGGTCTCCACAATCAGTTAAATTTTTCAAATAATATGTAGCTTTTCTTTTCTTTTTTTTTTACTTGCGGATTAATTTAGAGTTATTTATTTTAGATTATGTTACGTGATGCATCGTTAAATATGTTTTAGGATACACTGATGCTCCGTTTTGTTTTACTAAAAATATGTTGCAGAGAAAAATATTTTTAAATAAATGAGTAATTTCTTTTCTATTATTTAAATGTGTAATAAATATTAAATTAACAATAACATATTAATTATTTTTTTATATTAGTTAATATCATAGACAAAGAAAGACATCATTTCCTTTCTGAGAGAGGGAAATATTTTTTCTAAAGATGTATACAACTTCTTAGAATAAAACTTTGGTCGATCAACATTTTATGCTTGCCGAACACAGGAAAATTCGAAATATACTTTTTTTCGATAAAAATATTTTCAACCAAATGGATCCTACGAATAAGTTGTAACATATATATATATATATATATATATATTATTTTGTGTTATGCATGTAACCGCCAAAATTATGAAAATAACATTTCTGTGATAATCGAATATCTTTCTTTTGAGGAGGACGCTTTAGATCTTTTTTATTATTTGAAAAAAAAATACTATTTACACTATGCCACCTACTTAATATATAATTGGGTAGCATATAACAATACTTGATATATTTACTACAGTCTTACATAGTTATAACAAAATAATTGTTTTAAGTTGACACAACTTGTACGCACTCACAACTTTGCAACATGGTATACCAACACTTTCCCTCAAGGCGGTGGTTGAAAAAATTAATCAACCCTAGCTTGGCCATGAGATGATCATATTGCTGCTTGCTAAGTGCCTTTGTTAATAGATCCACCACTTATTAACTTGTTGAAATATACTTCTGATCAATTTCTACAAGATGTAATCTCGAACAAAATGATAGTTTAATTCTATATGCTTTGTTCTTTTATGAAAATTTGGTTTCTCTACAATTCATATTGTTGTTTTACTATCATTATATATATGAACTAGTATTTGAAAAGGAAATTGCAATTATACAAATAGGCGCTCCAGCCACACAATTTATGCAACTGTCAAAGCCATACTATTATATTCAGATTCAGCCGATGATCTTGACATTGTATTTTGCTTTTTTTTTACTTCCATGACACAATAGAATCTCCAATCTTGCAAAAAATTGACACTAGATGTAGAGAGATGATGCATGAAGCCTAATCAATGTCGTAGTAAATAGAAACATTTGTATTCTCTTTTTTATGGGAAGAACAAACTTTGACTAGGTGCTTGCTTTAGATATCGAATGATCCTGTAGGTAGCCTCCAAATGTGATTCTTTAGGATTATGCATGAATTGATTCAAGTGTCTCATAACATATGTTACATCTGGTCTTATTTGTGTCACATATACGATTCTTCCAATAATCCTTTAAAACTTCCATGCATGCATCTGCATGTAGCAGCAACTTATCACTAGTCTTATTTTACACTTAATTACTCTGGACATGTTGATCATACTCATAAGTGGAAAGATTTAAGTTTTGTTCAAAAGGAGTCCCAACTAGTTTTGAACCTACAAGCCCCACTTTAGCAAAATTCATTGTATACTTTCTTTAAGTCAGTGTGATTCCTTCTTTAGATCTAAGAAGTTCCATTCCTTAAAAAATACTTCAACTCCCCAAAATCCTTTATTTTTAACATGCTCTTCAAAACTCGTTTGGACTCATTTATAAGATCTAAACTATTGCATGTAATTAGTATGCCATCAACATATACTAGAAGGGCTATAAAGGAACTACCAATTGACTTTGTAAAGATAGTGTAATCATTCTTACTTTAACAGAAACTTGCTTTTGTCTGAATTTCAAAACTTAAGTTGTATTATCTTGAAGCTTGCTTTAAATCATACAAGGACTTAAGCAATCTGCAAGTTTTTCCTGTAGTCTTCTCTTAAACATGAAGTCCCTCTGGAATTTGCATATACACCTCTTCAAATAAAACTCCATTCAAGAAGGCATTGTTAACATCTAAACAAAATAAGGGCCAATTATTTTGAGCTACCACAATTAATAAGGATCTAGTTGTTACAGATTTAGCTAGAGGAGAGAAAGTTTCCTTATAATCCACTCATTCAATTTGATTGTACCATTATACCTTTAGCGACTAGTCTGACCTTGTACCTTTCAACTTCTCTTAAAGCCATAAGTTTAACCTTAAACACCTATTTACAACCAATTGGAATCTTCCCTTATGGTAAATCAACCACTTCTCATGTTTTATTTTCTTCCAAAGAATGAAGTTCATTACGCATGGCATCAACCAATCTGCATCCTTCAAAACCTCCTTATATGCAGATGGCTCATAAACTGTTGATAAAGAATTAGTGGAAGGCAACATAATTGCTAGAAAATGCATGACAAGGTATGTGATTATATATTGGATAGGGGGTAGAAACCAAAGAAGAACTAGTAGAAGTTATGACATAATCTTGTAGCCATGTGGGCAATTTATTTACTCTTTTACTTCGAGATAAATGTTCTTCAAGGAGTAGATTATATGTCAGTTCAATAACTTTAAAGAATATTCCTCAATAATCATAGCAGTAACTATTGGTAAATAAGAAGGTAAAATATCAATTTGCAATCTAAGATATAACATCAAGAATAGGATTTGAAGATGAAGAAGAATCTCCCTGATGAACATCAACCATTTTTCTTCTTCAATACTAAGAAAACATGTTGCTCTGAATCATAAGATTGTATATGTGATTGTTGAATAATTGAAGGTCATTGATTAAAAAATTTAGAACAATGTCAATTAGATGAAGATCTTAATATTCAAAAGAAAATATGTCTTCTATGAATTTAACATCTCTCTTGGCAACATAGTTCTCTGCTTTCTAGTTTCATGAGTTTATATCCTTTCTAAGTCATGAAATAATATTTGAAAATACAAAGTGTTGCTCGTCTGGCAAACTTATCTAAAACATTCTTATCAGTCATATAGCATAAGCATAAAAACATTAAATGACTAAGATCTAGAATTTTATTAAAAAAAACATAGATTGAAACATTGCCAAGAACTTTCAAAGAAATTTTATTTATGATGTGAACAACGGTATGCAAACTCTCTAACCAAAATTTTATAAGCAACTTAGATTGAAACATAAGAGCTTTTATAGTTTCAAGGGCATGTCTATATTCCTTTCTACCAAATCATTATGCTGATGGGTATATACACAAGTATTTTGATGTAGAATTCCTTTGAGATAAAAGAAATTCCTACAATTCTTATTAAAGTACTATGATCCATTATTACTTCTGATTATTTTAATCATTTTATCAAATAAGTTCTCAATCAAGGTAATAAATAATTGAAGAATTTCAACATAATCAAACATTTGTTTCAGGAAATAGACCCAAGTTAGTCAACTTAAATCATCAACAATTGTAAGAAACAAAATTATTTTCATTATGTGTCATAGACTTGTACGAATCCCAAGTATCAATATGGAGTACATATAGAATGCTAGCACTTTCCTTTTTGTTCAGATTCAAAAAAGGTAATTGAGTTTGCCTTGACAAAGGGCAAATAGTACAATGCTACATAAATTTTGATTTTTTTGTGAACTAAGATTGTTGATACATTGAATTCTATTTAAAGGTGTGTGTCGAAGTCTTCGATGTCACAAGCATATATCTCCCTTTGCAGCTCTTGCAATTGTTGACACCTCCCTTTTGGTATCTTCATGTTTATTCAAGAAGTAGAGTCCTCTCCTTGAACCAATCATGCTCTTCTTCTCATCGAATTACTCCTAAATCACAACATAATTTAAAATAAATAAAATTGAACAAGCCAAATTTTTTGTTAGTTTCTCACTAAAACTAAATTATATCTAAATTCAGTAACATAAATGACATTTGTAAGTTGTTTGTCTGGTTGAATAAGATAAGAGCCAACATGTGTCACTGATGATACATTGCCAATTGGTAGAGTAATAAAGTTTTTCCATGTTAACTTTCTTAACTATTCTAAGTGAAAAAATTATGTGGATGGTTGCCCTTATATCAAGAATCCAACCATCTTTTGAGAAATCAAACAACTCAGATATTGTACCTGCCATGTTCATAACTGCTCCAGTTGTAGATGTTGTCATATGCATGTTTACCATTTTAAGTATATGTTGGAATTGTTCTTCGATAAATGACAAAATTTCCTGACTCAACTAGAGATTTACAAGATTTAGTGACACCAGAACTATCTTGTATTGTTGATCCATTGGTATTCCCTTGATACTTATTTTTAAATTTGAAATCTTGAGAAAATCCTATCTACTTGTAACATTGATAAATTTTATGCCATGAATTTTTGCAATAGTCACAAATGATGTTATAGTCCCTCTTTGATTTTGCAATCTAATTTAGACCTTTTAGCAAAAAAATTGATTGTTCGATAGAACTTAAATTATCCTTTTGTAACCTTTGTTCTTCCGTAATTAATGATGAATAAGCCTGGTTAATGATGGTGGAAGATTCATTAGTAGAATTTGACTCCTATCAAAAAAGTATCATTTAATCTCATTAGAAACTTATACAGTTTCTGTGAGTCAAACATGGAGATTAATCCTTCAAAACTTCGAATGCACATAAAGAAAGTGCAACGACAAAGAAATCTTCCCATAGATTCTTTAATTTTGTACAATAATCAGCTACATACATGACACCTAGAGTACACGAATATATCTCATTATGTAAGGAGTATATTTTCGTCCTATTAATCTTTTCAAACTTTTCTATTAGATAATCTCAGACATTCTTAGCATATTGTTTATAAATAACCTTACCAACCAAATCCTTTAACACTATACTGGTAATCCAAGAAAAGTCCAATGCATCACACCTCTTCATTGAAAATACAAGGCACTATCAAATTGGTCAATTGTGCAAGATCCGTCCATAAAATCATGTTTATTTTTAAAAAATAAGGCATTATACATAGTAGAACTCTACACAACATAGTTGCTTGAATCAACTAATTGATAAGATATCAAGATTAGTCCAAGTCCATCAAAAGCACCAAGAAACAAAGGATTGATGATATCAAGGGAAAGTACCGGAGAAATTGAACCTATAGTCATGAATTCAGAAAAAATAAATCAATTGAGGTTAAGATCTAAGATTCAGATCTAATGAAGCAAATGCTAGCTAATTTAAGAAATTAAATCCAAATGAAAAGTAGAAGAGGATTGATTGTTGTAACTAGAATGCAAATGCTCTCCGAGTTAAGAAATTAGATCCAAATTAAATGAAAAAAAAGAAGTCGGTTGACTGTTCTAACTAGAATTTGATATCAGCTTCTCCAAGATAACAAATCTGAACCTTCAAGAGCTTGACTTTGATACCCCGATGAGAAAACCATATCTTAAAATACTTGTTATTGCTTAGCTTCCTTCATCCAAATGTTTATGAAACTATCATGTTGATGGTGATCAAAGATGAAGAAATTTTATAACAAAAACACATGAATCAACAGAGACGGAGAGGAAGAAAGTGGGGGGAAGACGCTTAGATTTTTTTATTATTATATGAAAAAAATGAATACATCCCCATTTATTTATACTACGTCACATACTTAATATATCATTTGATAGAATATAACAATACATGATATATCTATTACAGTGTTGCAAAAGTTATAACAAAACAATAGTATTAAGTTGTCACAACCAGCACACGCTCACAACTCTGCAACACGGTACGCCAACTTCCTCCTCCTCTGATTATTCTTTGACAAGACAAGGTGTGCCTCACCCTTCTTCTCCCTTCTCCTTCCCGCATCGCGTGGGAACGAACACAACATTACCTTTTTGAAGTAAGTAGATTTTGGTGAGCACTATACACCAAGCATGATCTACATTTGGCTATTAACTAGTATTATATGCTTGGAGTTAACAGAGGCATTGCATGCTCATATATATCTCCCTTAATTTCAAATCACCATTTTAATTGAAAAAAATAACAAACAATGGTAAATTTTGGTTTAGGTGTTGCTATTTATGTTAAGGGTAACAATAATATTTTGGGAAATAATTGATGTTCTCTACTACAATAGGAATAAGAAGCTTTCGACTTGGCATTATAGACGCCCCACTACCTAATTATATCAGGTGTGCTCATTGATCAACTCCTATGTCTCAACCATTTTGGCTCCTTTATTTGGAGATGGTGTATGCATATTATGGCGGGTATCTAGAAAAAAAAGAGAGTAAATATCTTCCAATTAAATCTTAGGCCATATGTTTATTCATATTTCATATCCAACATTTAATCATGCATGAGATATATAACACGACTGAACTACTAAAGCAAAAGTTCATATTGCTTTCAATCTTTTCTTCTTGAAACGTTTCAAATTTTGATTAATAAATTATATATAGCTGGTTGAAAATTACTCGGAGCATTATCCTGCCATATATGAATAGTTATTGGTGAGCAAATTCACTTGTAAGTTGATTAGGAAATAAAAATTCACTTTTTAAGCTAAATACACTCCATTAAAACAGAAGTTATTTTCTTGTAAGTTGATTAGGAAATAAAAATGATCATTTCTTGTAAATTATTGTCATTTAAACAAAGTTATTCAAAGATTTAGGACTTGGAACTAGGTATTATGATTGATTTTTCAATGGAACACTGTAAAATAATTGCAAGTTGGAAACATGTAACTTCTATAAAAATTCGATTATGTTATTCGGCCAAGGAGTTTGTAATGCATTTGTCAAACTAATAATTTTAATAAAAATGATGATGTCCATAAACCTATATTTTTTACTCTTAATTTATACTTACTAATAATTATAGCAAGCTACTCAACTATTTACTTTTAATGACTACACTTTTCTTTTTTCCTTCACCTTATGTTATTTTGTATGTTGAAACAAAAAATATATTACATGTAGTCATAGTGATTAAAAATAGCACATGTGTGAGAATGAAGAGTTTTATATATAGATCATAAATTTATGTTCTATTTTGCGATGATAACTTTAGGTTTAATTATCCATACGACTAATATATAATAGTCACTTAATACTATATAGTGATTTAATTAATAAAAATAATAAACAATATTTGATAAATATGAAGTGAACTAATTGATAACTTAAAATAGATATAAATATATAAATATTCATAGTGAAAAACAAATATAATTCTTTAATGATTTTTTTTAAAATTTTTTATGCTAAGAAACCAAAATTGACTTCCCTTCATCATGAAATGTCAAAAATCAAAGTTTATCAAATACATATTCGTAATGAAGAAAAAGAAGAAGATGACGATGAAATTAACACACACTCGCAACAGAATTAGTATTTAGACTAATATTAAAAGAAATAATGTTTTATTTACTTTGTCAAAATTATATTTAAATTTTTTGGTAAGAATATTTTATTTTTAACATAGAATTAGTTTTTTGGGGATAAAATGTTATAGGTTACTATCGACATTTAATATTTCCATTTCTATATATTTTGGTTAATAAACAAATATTTTTATTTAATTATTATTTTTGTTTTATGATACAATAATGATTTTTTTAATAAATTAATATTATTTGAAAAGAAAGACAAATGAATTAGTTACTATGTTATAATAATGTCTAATGAATGTAAAATTATGTCGTTTATAATGTTGTAAGTTTTAATCATTCAATTGTCAGAGACTTATTATTAAATTTATTAATCAAATTATATATTAAGTTAGTCATTGTCCTTTAATTAAATTATTATTTGTTAATAAGATCATTATTAATTAAATAAATACCATTGGTTTTGTTTGGTTTCATTAACCGATAGAAGTTTAATAAAATAAATGCAATAAAAATATATTTTACTCTAATAAAAATGTTAATGAGGAGATAACGAATTAAAACTTCAACAGGATGGTCGAATGATTTTGAGCTTTGTTTTGTTTTTGAGAAAATCACATCTTATCGTGCGGTTAAGTAGGAATAACAACACTTTGCAAAAATAAAGACATACACTATGTTGATATGTTTTGAATTTTAACCTAATAATAAATTCACTTGTATTCATGTGTATCATAGTCGCTCAAATAATTGGGACGGCGAAGCCGTGCGTCTCATACGAAAGTGCAACAAACTAGTATCAGAATCCATAAGGTTAATCGGCAAAACAAAATCAAGCGAAGAGATGATGTTCAACAACGTGAAGATTAAGAAGTTCACTTAGACGACTTTAGGCCTCTATTTTATATTTTGTACTGGGAGTCTATATATAAACTTCTTAAGATTTGAATTATTTAGCATTTTGTATCATCTGCTATTTTCTTCATATCAAAGAAACAACTCTAACCGTCATCCAAGAACGTAATTCGGTTAAAAATAAATATCGTTAAATTTGTATGTCTTCTCTGTGTGATTTGTTTCTCTCGTCTACTTCTCATAACATACTTAACGACAATTATTCACCCAAAAAATATTTTTGAACCAGTGTCACAATATATTAAACGCTAATAAAAAATTTGAGTTTCCAATGAAATATAGTTTATTTTTAATTTCCTTTATATTAGACTAATAACCTTTCTTTATAATAAAAAAAGACCTCCATAGACACTTGGAATTAAAAAAGAATCAATATTCTTAATTATGTTGTTTTGAAAAAAAAAATATATCCCCAATTGCTATTTTATTTAATGCAGATAATGCGTAAGAAAACATGAAAAAGCAATTTCATTTATATAAAATCAAAAGAATCGTTAACACGATAGTGATCATTTACATTACTTTACAACAACAACTGGTTGAAGTTAATTTAATCACGTAAGAAAAAATATCTCAAAATCACATTTCAAAATCGTCAGTTTAAGTCGTTACATTCTTTTTTTTTACTTGCGGGTTAATTTAGAGTTATTTACTTTAGATTATGTTACATGATGCATCATTAAATATGTTTTAGGTTACACTGATGCTCCGTTTTGTTTTACTAAAAATATGTTGCAAAGAAAAATATTTTTAAATAAATGAGTCATTTCTTTTCTATTATTTAAATGTGTAATAAATATTAAATTAACAATAACATATTAATTACTTTTTTTATAGAGGTTGGGGAGACTACTTAGCAGTTTTACTAAGTAGGCTCCTTAGCAACTTGTACACACAACTTGTACACACAACTTGTACACACTCACAACTCTACAACATGGTACACTAACACTTCCCCTCAAGGCGATGGTTGAAAAAGATTAATCAACCCTAGCTTGATCATGAGATGATCATGTTGCTACTTGCTAAGTGCCTTTGTTAATAGATCCGGCACTTGTTACCTTGTTGAAATATACTCCAACTTGATCAATTTATGCAAGATGTAATCTCGAACAAAGTGATAGTTTAATTCTATATGTTTTATTCTTTTATGAAAAATGGTTTTTCTACAATTCAGAATTTTGTTTTAATATCATTATATACATGAACTAGTATTTGAAAAGGAAATTGTAATTATACAAATAGGCACTCCAGCCACACAATTTCTACAATTGCCAAAGCCATACTACTATATTCATATTCAGCCGATGATCTTGACATTGTATTTTGCTTTTCTTTAACTTCCATGACACAATAGAATCTCCAATCTTAATGCAAAAAATTTGACATTGGATGTCGAGAGAAGATGCATGAAGCCCAATCAATGTCGTAGTAAATAGAAACATTTGTATTCTCTTTTTGCTGAGAAGAACAACCCTTGACTAGGTGCTTGCTTTAGATATCTAATGATCCTGTAGGTAGCCTCCAAATATGATTCTTTAGGATTATGTATGAATTGACTCAAGTGTCTCATAACATATGTTACATTTGGTCTTATTTGAGTCTTCCAATAATCCTTTGAAACTTCCCTGCATGCATCTGCATTTAGCAGCTACTTATCGGTAGTTTATTTTTCACTTAATTACCTTGAACATGTTGACCATTCTTGATAGGAATTTTGCAAGTGTACAGAATCCTATGTAATAATAAAAAGATATCGAACCTACAAGGAGAGATTTTAAATATTAAATTTGTGATGTTTTTGTTATTATCTAAAATAGATTATCAATGAGAGAAAAATTAATCTTGCAATAAAAGAAATGTTCTACACTATAACGACTACATAGACACTACTTTGACAAGAGTTTCTCAGAAAGAATAGAATATTCTAGGGTTGAATCAAATTGGGGGTTTTCACATAATTTCTAAACATTATGCAATATGAGATTTGGTGTCATTCATAAACTTTTCATGTATCCCTTTTTCAAGATCATACAATCTTAGTAAATTTCATATGCAAACACTTTTACATTTCACACATGAAAATTACCTTCATATAAAATCCACGACAATGAAATTCTACAACTGAAGTCGATTTCTAGGGCAAGAGTTATAGATCATCAAACAAGGTTACAAGTCAATCATAAGATTTTCATCACTAATCGACTTAGAATGGCCTAAATGGATAGCTAATCACATTTAGATTTGCGCATGAAAGATTGCTAGATGAATTCCATACATCACAAACAATTATCAAATGAAAACATACAAAACCTCCAATTATCCTCAAACCCTAGAATATAAGGGATTTAGCCACGCATCATAAAAGATAAGAACATCAATTTCATTATGAAAAACATGTTCATCATATCCAAACCAAGAAAATGCGTAGAGTCTCAGAAATTACAGAAAAATGTTCTTGGGTTTGCAAAAATATAGATCTATCCCTTATCCAAGAGCATTCTTTTTGTTCTCCTCTCATCATTCTCTTGACTGACCTAATTTATCTCCTTTTATACTTTTGAAGTCCCCAAACATTCACCCGTTACAAATTACCAAATTACACATAAAAATAATAAAAAAATGACATTCAGGTTCTCAATACGGGTGGACCCAAAATTTCAGTACGGCCATATCGAGATCATAGAGCACTCCAGACTTCGACTCCAATACGATCATACAAAACGATACGGTCATGTCAAAATATCTTCGGCATGGTCGATACGGTCATATTCTTCTACGCGGTCGAACCGTATTGTTTCGCTAGTTGATTGTTTTCTTCTCACAAGATTGTACGGCCATATTCTTGGTTGTCAGGGCAACCGTACTCACTCCAACAACTTGATTTCCACTTATTCCGTGTGTTTATCATCTCCTGTCAAAACCAATACAACTTTGTGTAGATCTCCGAAGGATATACATGAATAACATGTAAATAAACTGAACTTTTAATCCCAATCGAAGTTTATTTATGTTCATTTAATTCACTTATCAATACTCATAGGTGGAAAGCTTTATGTTTTGTTCCAAAGGAGTCCCAACTAGTTTTGAACCTACAAGCCCCACTTCAGTAAAATCCATTATATACTTTCTTTGAGTTAGTGTGATTCCTTCTTTAGATCTAAGAAGTTCCATTATTAAAAAAAATACTTCATCTCCCCAAAATTCTTTATTTTTAATGTGTTCTTCAAAACTCTTTTGGATTCATGTATAAGATCTAAACTATTGTATGTAATTAGTACGTTATGTTGGGCTATAAAGGAACTACCAATTGACTTTGTGAAGAGAGTGTACTCATTAATCATTCTTACTTTAACAAAAACTTGCTTTTGTCTGAATTTCAGTAAACTTCAAGTTGTATTATCTTGAAGCTTGCTTCAAATCATATAAGGACTTAAGCAATCTGCAAGCTTTTCCTGTAGTCTCCCCTTAAACTTGAAGTCCCTCTGGAATTTGCATGTACACCTCTTTGAATGAAACTCCATTCAAGAAGACATTGTTAACATCTAAATGAAAATAATGGCAAATTATTTTGAGCTACCTCAATTAATAAGGATCTAGTTGTTACAGATTTAGCTAGAGGAGAGAGTTTCCTTGTAATCCACTCATTCAATTTGATTGTACCATTGTACCTTTAGCGACTAGCTTGACCTTGTACCTTTCAACTTCTCTTGAAATTGTAAGTTTATCTTTAAATACCTATTACAACCAACTTGAATCTTTCCTTAAATCAACCACTTCTCATGTTTCATTTTCTTTCAAAGAATGAAGTTCATTACGCATGGCATCAACCCAATCTACATCCTTCAAAATCTCCTTATATGTAGATGGCTCATAAACTACTAATAAAGAATTAGTGGAAGACAACATAATTGCTAGAAAATGCATGATAAAATATGTAGTTATATATTGGATAGGGAGTAGAAACCAAGGAAGAACTGGTAAAAGTTATGACATAATCTTGGAGCCATGTGGGCAATTTAGTAACTCTTTTACTTCGAGAGAAATGTTCTTCAAGGAGTAGATTATATGTCAGTTCAATAATTTTAAAGAATCTTCCTCAACAATCATAGCACTAACTATTGGTAAATCAGAAGGTAAAATATCAATTTGCAGTCTAAGATATAACATCAAGAATAGGATTTGAATACGAAGAAGAATCTCCCAGATGAACATCAACAATTTTTCTTCTTCAATACTAAGAAAACATGTTGTTCTAAATCATAAGATTGTATATGTGATTGTTGAATAATTGAACGTCGTTGATTAAAAAATATGGAGCAATGTCAATTAGATAAAGATCTTTATTTTCAAAAGGAATTATGTCTTGTATGAATTTAACATCTTTTTTGGCAACATAGTTTTTTTTGCTTTCTAGTTTCATGTATTCTTTCTAAGTCACGAAATAATATTTGAAAGACAAGGTGTTGCTCGTCTGGAAAACTTATCTAAAATATTCTTATCAGTCATATAGCATAAGCATCCAAAAAACTTTAAATCACTAAGATATGGAATTTTATTAAAAAAATTCATAAATTGAAACATTACCAAGAACTTTCAAAGGAATCTATTTATGATGTGAACAACAGTCTGCAAATTCTTTCACCAAAATTTTATAGGTAACTTAGATTGAAACATAAGAGCTCTTGTAGTTTCAAGGATATGTCTATGTTTCCTTTCTACCAAACCATTATGTTGAGGGGTATATGCACAAGTACTTTAATGTAGAATTCCTTTGAGATAAAAAAAATTCCTACAATTCTTGTTAAAGTACTATGATCCGTTATTACTTCTGATTACTTTAATCCTTTTATCAAATAAGTTCTCAATCAAGGTAATAAACAATAGAAGAATTTAAGCACAATCAAACGTTTGTTTCAAGAAATATACCCAAGTTAGTCAACTAAAATCATCAACAATTGTAAGAAAAAATTATTTTCATTATATGTCATAGACTTGTAGGAATCCCAAGTATTAATATGGAGTACATCTAGAATGCTAGCACTTTCTTTTTTGTTCAGATTTAGAAAAGATAATTGAGTTTGCCTTGGCAAAGGACAAATAGTACAATGCTACATAAACTTTGAATTTTTTTGTGAACTAAGATTGGTGATCATTGAATTTTATTTAAAGGTGGGTGTCGAAGTCTTCGATGTCACAAGCATATATTGTAGGATCTGGAATGGCACCGAGAGGGGGG
>LTAE01000490.1:0-81643 GCA_001647135.1 Pontederia paniculata | reverse complement strand
CCCAAAGCGAACAATATCTTGAATGAAATCGGGGGTGTTACAAAAGGTATCAGAGTCAACCTCGCGTGTTCACTTGAACCATGTGGGCCTCCTCAACGAGGATGTTGAGCCCCAAAGGGGGAAAGATTGTAAGGCCCCATGCTGATGATGAGAATAAAAGTTAGTCCCACATGGACAAAACACAGAGGTGGTCATGTGCTTATATGTAGCTACCTCCCTTATCATTCAAGACGCGTTTTAAATTCGTGCGGGCCATTGGTCCCAAAGCGAACAATATCTTGAATGAAATCGGGAGGGAGTGTTACGTTAAATATAGAATGATTTAATAGTCACAATTATTATTTATATCTTTTTTCTGAAATAATTTTTTAGTGTTTAAAATTGTTAATATATGATTAATTTGATATGGAATGGCAAGATAATATTCGATCAAATTTATTAATTCATTATCATAGTTATCTTAAAACAATAGAAATTCATTACTTAATGTGTTAGAAGTATAAAATGATTTCAGCTGCATATAATAATGTGGATTATTACATTATCTCCATTTGTCATTGTGCATTTATCACTTAATTCAATAGCTATGTTTAGAAAAGTTTTATAATAAACTCATTAGCTAAGCTCACAATCGTTGACTAAATTTATTGAATAATCAGATAATTATTTATATTCTTAATGATATATAAAGTTTTTACACCGGTTAAATATTTTTATGTCATATATACTAGATTTAGGATTATTTCTTTTTTATCTGAGCGAAAATCAATAAATAAAATAAATAAATTGTAGTGCCAGAAAAATTCTAAATATACTTTCAAAAAATTCTGGGGCTTTGTTCGACCCTCAAAAATTATCTTTTATACTAATATCGATATAAAGATGCTATTCTTTTTATAAACGAAGTTTTCAAAATTATTGATAATATATAATTTAACATGATATTAGATGTCATGAGTTCAAACTGCTTTTCTTTTTAGATTAAATTAAAATTATGAACAATCCACGCATAAAAAAAAATTAAAAATATAAATATAAAAAATTTATTCTTCCGATTACAAATCTAATTTCACGCCATCTTTCTCCATTTTTATGCATGGCTCCATCCTCGAAAACTAGTAAATAATGAGGAACGATTATTTTTTAAGTAATTAGTTATTATCTCGTTTGGCAATTTTTTTCCAAATTATGATACGATAAAAATCCGAACACTGATAGATTTAAAAATGCTAATACATGATTGTGTCGATTAATTAGTTGGATCCTTACTGCTTACAGTACTACTATTATTATTTTCTTAAGATTATTGTTATATATTTTAACATAAAAAATATTGAACGATGTTAAAAATATGAACACTGAAAGATTTTAAATATCTAGTGAATGATTGCGTAGTTTGGTTAGTTGGATCCTTACCTGTAGTATAATTGTTACTTTTTTTCTTAAAACTATTGTTAAATATTTTGAAGGCCAATATATACTTGTCACGGTTGGGGGGAGGATCCCCCAATCGCTGTCTAGTTGTCGTGTTCTTCGATAGATTGTTGTCATTATCTTGAATTCAGTCATATTCTATTTGGTTATTTAATTTGGCAATTAATTTTTATAAGTCCTTCTCAGTTGCAGTCAGCAATAAGGTAAATGCATGATTTGCCTATCTTTGGTGGATTTCATGACTTGTGTGATAATTATGAGACCACTGAATATACAATAAGTCATGTATTGCATTTTTTTTAAGTATATTTTTTTATGAATTTAATAATGATTTACCCGGATACATTATGTACAAATCATTAGATTCGATATCTACGATAGATATTATTTAAAATTTTTATTTTTCATTTATTTTTTCAACCGTAGATCTTAAATCCAACGATTTGTTAGGTAGGATACATGATGTATCCGAGTACATCATTATTAAATCTATTTTTGATATATTTGAAATTTATATTTATAAGAGCCAATATTAAAATTTTGATCTCATCACCTACTTTATATAATATTTTGTATATCATAAAAAATTAATGTTAAAAAGAAAAAAAGTAAAATAATCTTAGCGGAAGTTCCTTCACTTTCTCGCCTCCTTTCATATATACCCGTAAGGCGAGTTGATGAAAGAAAATAAAAACAGATCGAGAGTTGCTCGAAAAAATCAAAGTTAGGATACAAAGGGAGAAAGCCATTGCCGGGGAAGTCGACGAGGGCTCCATGAACTCAGACCCTGGAAAGTATGACGACGTGTTCCCTCACAAGGAAATTTATGAAGCTAATTAGACTGCAGTACCAACCACCAAACAGTACTCCGTCAAGTTCTATGATACGAGAATATTTGTGAAAGGGATAGAAGCAAAGCTCGATGCTTTAAGAGTGGGAAAGGAAGCAATGACATTGCAGTGCACCATCTTTAGAGTTCGGACCACATTTGCCGGGGGCGCGAGGACTTGTTTCGCCCTCAGGTCGTCTCCATCGGCCCCTACGTGCATGTGTACGACGGCGTTAAAAAGAAGGAAATGGGAGCGGCCATGAAAGTGTTCATGTAACGTTTTTCGAACACGCTTCACACGTACACGAATCGATATTCGACATGCATCAAAGATGATTTACGAGGTGCCACAGAAACACATACATCATAAGGAGCGAAAACATTTATAATTTCAGCATTAAAACAACGAAAATAATTTTCATAAACTAACTCATAATTGTTAACTTAAATATATTAAGTTACATCAAAAGTCCTTGACTTAAACATAGTCTTGAGTCACATAGCTCGATATATAAGACTCAAAACTCGATATATGAAAAATATAAAATAGATCTACTAATTGACCATACATGAGATTAGACTTGATACTTACCATGTGTCATGTGCAACCTTCTTGATCATGAGCAGTGCCACCATTATAACTAACCTTGTCTACGTGCACCTGTAGGATCCAATGCAGGGGACATAGTTACATAAGCTTTCGCCCAGTACGTAGAGTCATAAATATTAGCAATAAAAAAATATATACATATTTAACATAATCATAAATCAACATAACTTACATGTAGGATCCATGATCTATAAATAAACATAAAGTTCCATAAATAGTAATTCATAAAAGTCGTTATATCTTTGACTTTAGCCATTTTCTATCTAATATGAATACTCAATTACATTTAGGTTTCCTTATGTTTCGTATCAATAACATATAATGTTCATGTTAGACCTTATCTTATTTATTGTCATTTGATAATCAAAAGTTCACCTTGTGACTTTCTTGAGTCGTCCCCATTTCATGATGAGTCTTATTCATTTCATAGCCATAAGGATCCTTAATACTTTTATATTCATGTGATTCCTTGAACTATTTATCCATCAATCATCAAATGACAATCCTAGATTCATTTCAATCATTTATCATGAGCTTTTACATGTGTTGAAGAATTTGAATAATCTTAGTTGGTCATAAATGGTTAGCCAAACTAGAGACACACTTGCTTCCATGGACTCTACGTGAAGCAATCCATCATATCTCACATTTGGGTCATAAAGACGGGGACATTTATCCCCCATCTCGACAAGCATCCAATGTATAACTCCAACATATTCATTTCATACAATCATACATCAATACATTAATATTTTAACATATTACGACTAAGCATGCAATATGTGATCTAGGTTATCAATCAATAGACTCAACTAAAAAAATAGTAGTATTTTATAAATTTTGGGGTTAGGTCGGTTGAATCTAACACCCAGGTCGGTTGAACCTGTGCCAGATCGATTGAACCTATGCCAAGTCGGTTGAACCTGCCTCCCTTTTGCAGTTTCACTTTCGAGGTCATTTTGATCAAGCTATAGTTGACCAAAAAATACGTATGATATATCAAAATATAGTTTTGGAAGTCTAGTTTCTATAGAAACTAATCTCACCTCATTCTAAGTTGTATTTTGGGTGTTATTTCCAAAATATCCAAGTACCGTCATTCTGTCTTGAGTCATACTATGGTCATTTTGTAAAATATATAATAGATTGTATACCTAAGGTTTTTCTAAGTTGTCGATATCATTCAATGCATCATTTAATTGGGGTTAAATACAATATCATACTTATACATTTGATTATCTAATAACAATCATAACATCATTTAATTCTTGCATATAAAATCCATAATTTCAAAAGTTAAAACATACTCGAGGACTTTATATAAACATAATACTTTGTTGCCATAACTTGCATCTTCATACTTTCAATAAATCATGCTATTAATATGCTTGAACAGTCATAAAACCATATTGGTACAAGGTCAATGTGGGAATCCCTCTATATACCTTGATTGCTCAAATCATTTCTCTTTCTCCTTGATTCTTCTCCTTCTCTTCTCCCTCAAGTTCTAGCAGCTCTCTCTCCTTGTTCCAGCTCCAATCCTTGATCTCCTTCTTGTTGATTTGAAGCTGAAATGGAGAAATATTGAGTTGCAATTTCGGATTGAACTAGGGTTGAGCTTCCTATGTGACTTGGGTGAGCAAATGAGAGAGAAAAGAGGAAAAATTTCTGGTTCTTAGACTTATATAGTGAGAGAGGGTAAGTGTGAGTGAGTTTGGAGGTGCAATAGGGTCATGACATGTGGCTGCCTCCACTTTATTTTTTATATTTTCCTTTTTCTTTTTCTCTTTTCTTTTCTATTTTTGTCTTTATTGCAGTAGGTATTACAACTCAAGACACAGTTCCTTGTTGATCTTAAAGCACAAACATCCGGTGACTTTTTAGGGGCTTGTGTCGAGAAACTGACAGAGTTGGACGTCGAGATAAGGAACTTCTACTACCAGTCATTAGCTGATATATATCAAGAGCGAAAGGTTCATAGAGATGATGTTGTTCGATGGAATTTTCATAATGCAATACTCAATGAAGTTGAATTAAGAGTGGTGAATAATACTCCGCTATCGGTAATGCCCATTGGAGCTTTGCCATAATATTGCACGATCTGCTGTTGTTGGAAAATCAAATCAAATACCTTTCTTCGTTCTTCAAGCTTTATTCGATATCTTTGTGGGCTACAAGACCGCCCGCCATCAACTCGGACAACAATATCAACACTCTTAAATTGCTCGGGGAAATACTTTATAGGTTTAAAGAGAAGGGTGAACTTATGGAAGCTAAGGTAGACATACATTCATCTGAAATCCAGCATTTACCCCACTTTTATCATCGTTGTTTCTATTATGAATATAGGATGACTGGGTGAGGGATCAACCAAGTATTAAAATAATAAATTAAAACGAGAAAAAAAGATTGACACATAAATTTTTAATATGATAAAATCTTCTTAATCAATGTGAACAAAAGGAAAATATTCACAGAGAAAGGAGGTCGCCACAAAGAAAATTTCACTATCAAGAAGAAGAGAGTACGTTGTAAAACCCTAATCCTTATTTGTAAATATTCATACCACATAGGGCTTCGCTCCCCGCACTCCTCACAAGAATCGATGTCGGGCTACGGGCTTGAGCCTAATGACCCAGACCCTCCGCTACCCCAACAAGTTCTTTTTTCTTCAATTTTTTTCTTTCACAAATTTGAGTATATGGTAGAATAATGATCCTGATGGGCCTAACTTGCTTTTTGTGAGATGCCAACCAAGTTCGAGCAGTAAGCTCTTTATCGTTATGTATGCAATAGGTAAACTCGAAGAGGAAGAAGAAGAAGAAGAAGAAGCGCTCTTCTTCAACCAGCTATGCTCATCTGGACTTTGAGAAACACTGCCTCGCTCAAATGTTCAGGGACGTTGATGAGTACTACAAGTCAAAATGGCATGAGCAACAAGCGTGGCTGACGCAGAACTACTTCAGCAATGTCTGGGTTTTCATATCTCTCGTTGTTGTTGTCATCCTCTTGGTCCTCACAATGGTGCAGACCTTTTTCTCTGTTTACGTTTATTTTCAGCCTCGCCCAAAACCCTCGTCTCCTCCCTCGCATTAAGGGTTCGGATCGTGTGTCGATTGCTTTTATATTTGTACTTCTTTCTATTAACTATGCTCTTTGCTCTTTTGAAGTATAAAATAAAAAAAGTTCCTCTGAGATCATTATGTCGGCTTGTTCATCTTTTAAACTGGTTGGAGTTTTGTTACTTAATGTTACCTTTGATTTTCATATTTTGTGAGTGAATTGTTTAATTTACAATCCGAATAAAAGGAGCTGAAATAAGTGTGCTGGAGAGTTTCTTTATACGTGATTTCAACTTCCAATTGGGATATGATTTTTTTTTTTACAATATCACCATTTAAAAAATTATTTCTCAATTCAATTGAATTAATAAGTACTTGGCAGGACAATTGAGCTGAATTTTGAGATGTTTAATAAGCATATTTTGAAACTAAATTTAGAGGTTAGTACTCCAATATGTCTATAAGGTATAGAGTTTAACAATTGAATATATCTAAAAAATGTTTAATTTTAAATACAACATATTTTATTTTTAATATTTCATACTTTTTTTATCAACCAAAGAAAAGTTTACTTTTTAAAAAATGCTTAATATTTTTTCCTTTATTTTAAAATGTTCATCGTAATATTTTTTAAAACAAAATAAAGCATCATCATTTTTAAGTTATATATATATATAGAATATAACAGATATTTGATTTTAATTTTATGTCTATTTATATTATTTTATATTTATCGATTAACTAATACATTTACTAAATCTATTTTATTCAGTTTAATTGTAAACTATTATTTGCTAATATTCAATTGCTATCTTCATTGAATATTTATTCGTTAACTAAACCACTATTACCTAAAATATAATCTTAATAATTCAAACTACACTTATCACCTAATATTTAGTCATACACCTTGTGCCGAAAAATTTTTATTCAGGGAATGTACAATTGCTCATATACTTATTTATATAATTAATATATATATAAAGTTTAATATAATATAAAAAATGATATTTTTTTAAATAATATAACCTAATATTTGAGTAAAGATAAAGGACAAATAATAAGAAAATAGAAGTATCCATGTAATAAAATAAATAAGTAGATTATTATACTAAGGAGAAATGTATATTGTAGTATATATAAATAATTTTGTTAATAGAATGACTATTAATATAATATAAGTAAATTATATCTTATGGAAGAGTATATTAAATAATATTAAGTAAAAGTAAAGAATAAATAATAAGAAAGTAAAAATGGAATAAGTAAATAATAAAGTATAGGGAAAAAAAGAGAAAAAAATGGAGAACCAAAGGGAAATGAACCCTTGACTTCAACTTACAAGTGGTGCACCCTATCTATCTAGACAAGTAATTAATCTTGATTTATGGATAGTAAGATAACTATTTAATGGAGTCCAATGAGTGCTCACTACAAGAAAATTAATATTTTCTGACGAAATTTATGACGAAAATATAGGAAAAATTCGTCAAAAATTACGTTTCTGACGGAATACAAACGTTAGAAAAAAAGCTCGTCGGAAAAAATTTTCTGACGAATAAATCACCCGTCAGAAATTATGAGGAAATAAATTGTTAGAATTTCTGACGGGCTCTAATGCCCCTTAGAATTCTGATGGAATGTTATTCCGTCAAAAATTTAAAAAAAATTCGAAAAAGTTTTATATTAATTAAAATGTACTACATATTTTATTTCAAATATTTAATTTACATATCATTATCCTCATCGGTATCTTTAGGAGGAGCTTGCCCTTTCATCATTGGTATCCACATTTCTTTCATTTTTTTCTTTGTGCAGGCGGGGCTTATTTCATTTGCATTTTAAATTGTTGTTGCATCTGCTATTCCATTCGTTCTTGCCTATGTTGTTCCATTTGCTTAAGTCGTTCATCAACACGTCGTTGTATCTCTTCACTTGAAGGGCTCGACACAGATTTACATGTTGATCCTAAGTCAACATAAGTGATAGATGAACCTAAATCATAGACACGATTTTTGTTCGTGTCGATATGTTCCCTCCAAAGTTCTCTAGTTGACTTTGGCGTGCCTCCCTCTTGTGTAACTTGAGTGATATGCTCTGCTTGTTTCTCTTTAAATCCTTCCTGAAATATAATTATAAAAAAAAAATTAACTATAATAAAATATTGGGAGATATTAATATCTTACACATGTGTTCTTTGCAAATTCTGAAATTCAAGTCTTATCTTTTCTGTGATGAGTTATCAAAAAACTTAATCTTCTGTGGTTTTTTCACTGCGCTCCAATTCCTAAAAATTTTTTTATCAATAATTAATTTGGAATAAAAAAATTAACATAACAAATTAAAATACTTTAACATACCATTCTTTAGGCGGTGGTACCCCTAGAAATACAATAATCCGCATATAGATAAGCGCCTTGTTCAGATGCGCGATTAGCATTCATTCTTTTCACGTTTATTTTTGTAATCTTAAGTGAACCATTTAGAAAGTAAGTCGATCTATATATTCTCGCCAATCCAATTAGGTGTAATTTGTGCGGCACGTGCTTCAAATAACATCAAAGACAACCTTCTTTAATACCAAGTGTTAAATATTTTCACATAATTTTATTGTTCTCGGCATCCCACGAAACACCGGTCGTTAAAAATTGACAAATTAGAACATAAATATTAACATTTAATTAAATAATTATAAAAATAAATTTGAAATTTTTTAAATCATATTTGTCTGATGACAAGAAATATTTTCTTCTAAGAAAGTCAAGATTATTCATATTTATCTGAAATTCTCTAAACCGCTTAATAGATCCGTGGACTTCTAATATGAATATTTGATAAATTAAAAGAAACTAAAATCTATCATATAACAAATAAGACAAAAACTCATATAAACATTCGATAAATCAACATGAACTTAAAATGATTATTCAATATATCACAAAAAATCTAGGATGTAAACAGAAAGTGTAGACATGATGCATAATTAGGTATTTTAAAATACTCATCTATTATAATTTTATACTTATAGATGATTCGTTAAAGTACACACTCGTTAGTTTATATATTCTTTATATTTTTCTGCAACAATCCCTCTCCTGAACATCGCTCCTTCATCCTCAATTCATTTTCACATTCTCTAATATATTTTTCTTTGAACCAGAGAAGACAATGGAAAAAAAAGAGAACTATGACCAGTTAGAAACAAAATGTAAAAAGAAGAAATAATAATCATAAAAATTTGACATAATTAAATTTTGAACTCTAGGTATTAAATTTGGATTCTCAATTTGAATTGGTTACAAGAGTACTTTGAGATTTTAAAATTTTGAAAAGTTACAAAATATTTCTGCCTCAACTTCATCGACCCGCCTTTATCTCTGTCCCCACTCGAATTATCAAGACGAAAAAAATAAAAATATTATAATATGTGTTTTAAAAAATAAAAATTTAAAACATTATAATATGTGTTTTAAAAAATAAAAATTTATAAATATTATTTAAATAATAATGTATTAATATAATTAATTTTAAAATATTTTAATAAAAATATATATATATGCAAGAATTGAAGAGTCATGAGGTGAGGATAATATTTTTCGTCGAAATACGGAAGGACTATATCCTTATCTCCACTTTCATAGAGTAATTTTTTTTCGAAATCAAAGTCTCGATTGGAAATTCTCCACCAGGATATTCGAGAAATTTTATTATTTTTAATTAAAATACAAATATATATATAAATATTAGATAAAGAGTATTTATTCCAGAAACGATGCGGGTAATTTACTTGTCTTTTTTTTATCTATCGTTCTTTCTCCACTTTTTCTTTTGACATATATATCTTTGCTCTCCCCATCTTTAGTTAATCTTGTCTCATATGCTTACTCCTTTTCTTCCTCTTCTCCTTCATCTTGCTGGATGAAATAATAGATCCTACAACAAATGTAAATTGTTATACTTTAACATTGTAGAAACTTAATGAGAAAAATAAAACAAAATAAGACCGACAAAATATTTTGATAACTCGGCGGAAGCGGCACACTGTTTCCAGGTGTGGCCACTGCACTTAGTAAGCCCCTCCAGCAGAACACGTCTCTGTTCCAATCTCCACGTGTGCCCCTAAGCATGAGCCCAAGCTCGTCTTCCTCAATCCTCATCTCTTCTTTCATTCGCATATATATAAACCTACGATGCAAATATTATCTGTTGTTGACAGAGAGAGAGAGGAGAGAGAGAGAGAGAAGGGAGAAAATATATCACAAATCAAAATGGCTTCCACTCATACACATGTCGACGTCCCCGGCGAGCCCACCCAAACCGGCACCGCCCTCCTGGAGTCCGCCACCGCCACCATCCAAGGCTTCGACCCCATCAACAAAATCCACCAGCACCAATGCGCGTAAAATAATCATTTACCAACTTGTTCTTGTCTGTAATATGCATCGATCGAGTTCGTCATTAAGATGTGCGTGACGCTATTAATAGAATTAACTTTCAGGTTCCACTGCTACGGAGATGACGTGACCCGGCAGGTCGAGGCGCACCACTTCTGCTCGCACCAGAACGAGGACATGCGGCAGTGCCTCATCTACGACAGCGACGAGCCGGGCGCGAAGCTGATCGGCGTCGAGTACATGGTCTCGGAGTCGCTGTTCCTGTCGCTGCCGGACGACGAGAAGCGGCTGTGGCACTCCCACGAATACGAGGTCAAGAGCGGCATGTTGTTCATGCCGCGCGTCCCGGGCCCCGTCGAGCGCCGGGACCTCGAGAAGGTGATCAAAACCTACGGGAAGACCTTCCACTTCTGGCAGGTCGACAGGGGCCACGACCTCCCCCTCGGAGCCGCCCAGCTCATGATGGCCTTCACACGCGACGGGCAGCTGCGGCCGGACTTGGCCAAAGGTAAGTTGATGATCCCCCTACTTAAGGTTGATTTTGGGAACTAGAAGTAGTACTTGTGCTCTTGACCGAGGATTTTGCATGTGTTCTACTTCTATATGCATGCAGACATGGAGAAGAGGTACGGTGTGTCGTTTGAGAAGGAGAGGCAGAACAGGGCGTACATGAGTGGTCTGGAGCACGGGATTCATCCGCTCTCCAATGGAGCAGGTAAAGGGCAGAGGCTCGAGTTACGAGAGGTAGACCTTCCGCCGGCCAGTTCCATGCCCAGGGTGTTCGTTTGAGCTGGCCGAGCTGAGGGTACGTGCATGCATGCAGTCTGAGCTGGAGCATGCACCAGTTTTCATGCATGAGGTGATGAAAGCAGCGACTTGCGTTGTACTTATGATGTGCACCTTGTACCGCTCTTACTTTTGTAAAATCCAATCTACACATATATAATATGTAGCTGTGTATGACCTTTTCCGTGCAAATGAATGAGTAACCTACAAAATAATAATTTTGGAGGAATTAAACAGGAAGAAATCAATTACCCTTCAAAAAGCAATAGAGTTGGTGCATGTAACCCAAACGTAAACGGCGACAGAATTGGGCCTCTTCAGGTATAAAATGAAGCCAAGCCCAAGTAACATGATGGTTACGGTATTTATCTATTTTATTTTTTGTGCGCGCGCGCGAGAATAAGAAAAAAAAAATTGAAAAAGCAACTATTTTTTACATATATTTACGGAGAGCAGACGCATATATATGAAAAAAATGTACTCAGTTATACATATACATATTATATATATATGTATGTGTGTGTGAATGTCACCTCCTAAAGAAAGAGCAGCCAAATTCTTCAAGAAAAAAAGTCAATATATAGTTGCTTAGGGCCAGTAACGCACACTATATAAAGATATTGTATGCTTTTATTTTATTTTATTTTTTTATATATAAATATACATAATTCAGGCACCAATATATTGCACATAGGCACCTGAACAACCACGATATATACCACATGTCCATCCTCCCGTGTTTTCTTTCATTATTCGGACAATTTTTATGCATTTCGTGTTCTCGTTTTCCTCACCCTTCGAGGCTTTAAATAGCACTAAAAATGTCAACTTTTTGTTTGCAAGATTCAGTGGATCTTAGTCGAATATAGTTTTCAATACAATGTAGCCGAGGAATCCGAGTTGTGCAAACGTACGATGTATATTATAAAATTAAAATAAAATAAGATCAATAATTGGCCGTCACCTCCATCTTTTCATGTTCCAACTCTTGCAAGCAAAGAGGTGGTTGATTCTTTCATAATATAAAGATATTTTTTAATAAAATGTTCCTATTATATTCTTCTGTTATCCAGTCGGTTCTCCTGTCGACAATATACTAAAAAATAATACCGAACGTGCATTTGGCGTGCAGGCTCCTAATCTGACTTAGTAAATGGTTTATTTCAAGTTACAGTGTTTCTTCCAAAAATTACATGAATCGATGTGCAAGTAAGGTAATCAGGGACGGAAGGCCCCCAGTCCTACATAGTTTATTTTAATACGTTATATATATATATATATATATATATTATGTTGTGTGTGCGTATG
This sequence comes from Pontederia paniculata, assembly GCA_001647135.1. Lineage (NCBI taxonomy): Eukaryota > Viridiplantae > Streptophyta > Magnoliopsida > Commelinales > Pontederiaceae > Pontederia > Pontederia paniculata. Next base: position 69,220 of record LTAE01000490.1, on the reverse strand, counting down.
TATAGTTTATTTTAATACGTTATATATATATATATATATATATATATATTATGTTGTGTGTGCGTATGTATAGTTTATTTTAATACGTTATATATATATATATATATATATATATATATTATGTTGTGTGTGCGTATGTTTAAATTAGATAATATTTTATTTTTTGTTTACCATAGTACATATTTATGATATTTCTATAGTTTTAAGGTTGCTTGAGTTGAGTTTTTCCGTTCGGATTTATACTAGGAATTATTAAATGAAATAAACAATATTTTTACTACAAAAAAAATCGTTATTTTTAGTATATATTTTAATTTTATTATTACGTTTTGGTTTTCCCAAATATCTTTCTGGTTCCAAGGGCCGTTATCATCTTAGGATTATCCATAGCACATTCATGGTTTTAAAATACTTAAAAATACAAAAGGTTAATTACATATATAACCCCAGTTTGGTAAAACTTGAAAGGTGAAATAAAATTGCATTTATTTTATTTTATCACAATAGAAAATAGATAGTTATTATTAACTATTATAATTTAAATATATAAGGGATTTTTGTATTTTCTTAATTGTCGTTAATTTTACTGTAATTCTAAATTCTGAAATTAATCGAATTAATATATTGAATAAATTAGTTTCTTCGTATCTTTCATATGATTTTCGGTCATTTTTTATTTATTGAATAAATATTTTGCCCTCTCATCATTAAAAATGTAAATAACAAAAAATAAACAAATAGGAAATGAGGAGAGATTTCATCTCGTCGGGCTCGCGTTGGCATGAAAAGCAATTCTTAACTTTTTTAGTTATCAATGATAAATGAAAGAGCAAAATAATTATTTAACAAAGCTGAAAAAATTAGATGAAATTAATAACACAGTTATTTATTCAATTCAGATAAATAATCTTATTTATAGTATTAGAATTAAAGATTTTAAACAATAATCTTATTTAATTTTTTAAAGAGAATTTGATCTACTTGGAATTGTCTATCAATTTGTTTAAGTGGAGAGTCTTCTCTCTTGATGTGAGAACGTACTCCATAGTAATATTTTTTTTCCTCCGTTGCTTTTCTTAATTTCTTTTCTTCCACGTAACATAAAAAACATAATCTAAGCAAAAATCCAAAGTCAAATATTCCATCCGCACACCACTTGACAGAATAAAAAGAGGATGATATCCATCTCACTTTTTTCAATGTTAACTTTCACATAGCTAGCCTTAGTTAATTTCAAACTTGGACTAAATTTTGTTTAAAAAGTGTACATCTACTAATATATAATAGAATTAGTTTAATATCGATAATATTGTTAATTTATCCCTCAAAAGTATCTTTTAGAATTTATGTTTAAATTTTCGATTTACCAGTTGTCATCTCACTTCCTTCATGAGCCACTCGACCGCGTCAATTCCATTAAGGCAAAAATTAATTAGAATCTCCACAACTCTTTAAATGTCTTCCACTGGGACCTGCATGGGTTGTGCCTTATCTAGAAACTGTTCTTCCTTCCTTGCTAGAAATTTACACACAGGGTTCGAAGAAAAAAGATTGAAGACCATCTCTCTCTCTCTCTCTCTCTCTCTCTCTCTCTCTCTCTCTCTCTCTCTCTCTCTCTCCATTATGTATGTCCAACTTTGACACTAAGAGTGTATTGATTTGAATATTATGTAGAAGATTGATGACAATAATCCAAAAGTTAATAATATGATAGGATTCCATCCTTATCATTTATCAGTGGGGGGTCTAATATATTGGAATGAAGCCAGCACAATGAATACGGAGACCAAGTTTGTCGACCAATCGAGAAGCCATTGCTCGCCAAGTCAGTCAACAACTTCTATTAAAATCCCTATTTATTTTCGTCCATTTAATTTTAAATAAACACATTTTGTTAAATTGCAACACATAGGGTTCCATACCAAAAACTTTTAGACACTGTCCACGGAGGTTAGTTTCAGCCTCATCTTAACAATGAAGCACTATTTTATTTATTCCGAGTTTTTATACATTTTTTTCCAAATAATACAAAAATAGGTAAGTCAAATAAAAGTAAAAAATAAATTAGAAAATAAATAAGGTCTAAAAATATCACTCTGCTGTTTTTTTTGTCTTTGATTAATTCGAAACCGGTGCATGATAATATAACTTATAAAGTGAATTAATATATTATCATCCAATTAACCCGATTATTCAAGACAATAAATAAGAATAAAAGTTCAATATGTCAATATGTCAACCACTTTGTCTCAGTTTATCTTAAAAGATTTATATTTTCTACTAAAACAAAAAAAAGCGCAATTATCATTCAATTACAAACATGACGAGAAAATTTTAGAATGGTAGATTCCTGCAGAAAAACAGAAGGCTACCCCCATCATTAATAGTTAATATATTTTTACCGTTATCATTTATAGTTTTCCAATTTAAAAGTTCCCCATCCTGACAATGGCGACGGGAGCGTTACTTAAATTTGTGTTTTCATAGTAGACTAATTTTGTAATTTTTGTTTAAGAGCCTCAAAGCACCTTTAACGGACTCAAGGACGAAGCTAAGGATGCAAGAGGATGCATTGACTCTCAATCTTTTTTTTTTTCCTAATTTACATTTTCATTATTTACTTCTTTATTATTTATTCTTTACTTTTAATCAAATATTATATAATATACTATTCCATAAAATATAATTTACTTATATTATATTAATATTTTAGCAAACCTTTATGTATTCCAAAAAAGATAATATTTTTTTTTTGAAAAAATCTAAACCTTTATGTCAGATAATATTCATTTTTTAAGTTTTCTCTTAGGGTTCGTTTGGTACATTCATATTTTTATTAATCGATAATTTAAATTATCATTAAAATAAATTACCATTTTATAAATTATCGATAACGTTACATTATAGGAGTTTGATAAAAATGAATAACTTAAAGTAGTTTAAATTATTAAATAAAAAATTACTATAAAAGATGTTGAACTTTAATAATGTATTATTTTATATAAATAAAAGAAAAAAATAAAAAAAGTTATCTTGAATAAAATATAAAATTTATATTATCAATCTCGGTAAAATAATCTTAATAAACCAATAAGATGACATTGAACAATGTTATTTCATAATAATATATGAATATTTTAAAAGTTTAGTGTAAATAATAATTTTATTAAAATTCATCACATCATACTTGTAATATGAAAATATACTTTCTATTGATGTTTACAAGAGAAGTAAAGAATATTAATAATATGTTGTAGCAAATGTGATAATGTGATGGGTCCTATAAATTTTAGATTAAATAATTAATAATCTATCTAAATTATCTCGGCCTCTTAAAAGAACTAGTCAAAAGAAATTTCAAATTTCAATATTTATTGCACATATAGTCTAAATTATTGCTTGCTGCATAAAACTTCAGCAACTTTAAATTTATATCTTGGCCTAGATTTTTTTATTGAACCATAAAAGAATCGAGTTTCGAATTTTTTTCATGTTTAGCCTCGTGATATATTTCTAAGAAAGTTACTAAAGTTGCCGTATTAAATTTATATGGATAAATGAATATTATATATAAACATTATTTGTATCTCAAAAAGTTAAATGTATAATTGACTTCAACCTTTTTTTTCTTAGAAAAGTAACACGACTAATTTATCATTGATGAAGTTATATCGTTAATATTTATCTTATATGATTTATTGAGCAAACGATTTTAAATATAATGTTTTTGGAAACAGTATACACAAATATATATAATTTAGTAGAGATGTACTCTTATGATTTGAATTTTTAGATTTGAAATAAGTGATTGATAAAAACTAATAAGAAATATAAATATTAAAATATGTTAGCTATTTTTAACCACACTCAAATTCAACGATTCATATGATATCCTAATTTCATTATATATATATATATATATATATTATTTTATAATTTTGGTACAAATGTTATTATCTATGTTACATTCATTTATCCAATTATTTACTAAGCATTCTGGATATTTTTTCTTAAAAATATTATGATGCTAAAAATAAGAAAAAAAACGAAAATTGGTGTTTCAATGAAAGAAGTTTAAGCTAGATGTTGATAGAAAAATGGAAAGTTGATGATTTTTTTATCCAACAAAAAAAGTTAGATCATATATATTTGTAACAAACACAGAAGTCTTTTTTATCAGCTAACTTATGCACATATATTTTACGGATAAAATATACATGTGTAAAATAATTTTACATACATATTGGGCACAATTATTTCAATGCAACTTTTTTATTTCCCACCTTTTTTTATGTTCATTAGACTTATTTCCAGTTAATATGTAATATCATATATGAAAGATGTGACTTCCCACTTGGGAGCATTCCCGCTCCCTTTCGTGGACTCATCTTTCCATCTGGTCAAACGCTCCGCCTCTGGTTTCTTCCCGTCGCCACCACCGTTCCGTAAAGTGCCTCCAAGGTCTTACTTTGCTCAACTCTCCGGCGACTTTGCTGTCAAAAGATGGCGGAGGAGACGAACTGAACTGTGAGCCCTCCCGACAGCGGCCAATCTTAGGCGGCGACGATGGAGCGCGAGCCGGTGCAGCTGAGGGCGCTCCAGTCCCTGGGCCTCGGGTTCGACCTGGCCAACGATTTCCGGCTCCGCAGCGCGAAGGGTTACCCGGGCCGACGGCTGGTGGACCTGGACGAGCTCAACACCACGGACATAGTGCTCCCCGGGGGCGTCAACATCCGGGGGGTCTCCAGGGACATTGGCTTCGATAAGGGCGACCGCATGCGCTTCCGCTCCGACGTACTCGACTTCAATCAGGTGAAGGACTTGTTTTTTGTCCTCGACTCTGTGATTACTACCGTCTTCGTTCTGTTTTGTCCTGAATTCGCCTTCTTTTTTTAGTACTGTTATCTGAATCATTGAAGGCTGTGATGCATGTCTAATTTAGTTGCCTAGCGAGTAGAATTCTGATCCGATTACTTCTCTCTGAGAAGTATACCATTCAGAGAATTCACAAAGATCTTGGTCCATTGTCGATGGGTCAAATCAACCAGCAATTGGGCAGGATCATTGCCAACTGTGGACACATCAACTGTAGATTAGATTTTGTCTGTTTGTCTTTCTTTTCCTTTTGTTCTTACTAACAATTGCGAGAAATACTTTGAATATTCAGTTGCTTTTGTTGTGATCTACAATTCCATATGATGTTTCTGACCGCGATTACCTCTTGCTTGATGTCAGATGTCTGAGTTACTTAATCAGAAATGTTTGATTCAAGGGAAAGTGCCTTCAGGTTATTTCAATGCACTTTTTGATTTGAGTGGAGCATGGTTGGATGATGCCAAGCAAACCAAGACTCTCGCTTTTGATGGGTACTTCATTTCCTTGTACAATTTTCATCTAAGAGCTTCTCCTTTGGTTCTCCGAGAAGAGGTGAAAAAAGCTGTTCCATCAAAATGGGATCCTGCTGCTCTGTGTAGGCAAGTGTTCTACAACTTGTCGCATGCTATAATGGGACATCGACTTTTTCTTTTCAAGAGGAGGAACATTGTATCTTGTCATTTTAGTCCTAGAAATTTGTCTCTGTAAGCCAGATTATTTCCTATATATAATGATATGGAAGTTAGCTGCTTTGTGTGTAGACTTTCAGAATTGACATTGATGAATTCAATCTAGTAGTCCTTTCGGAATAATAATACAACATTATAACATTATAAGACATGATAAACAATGATGGTCAATTATGGGACTGTAAGATTTATATCGTAAATCAATGCTATGCAGAATAGTTTCTCTTGAAATCAATAGAGATGGAGGCGATATAGAGTAATCTTATATCTAGATAATGAGCCATATTTTGATCTTTGCAACAGGTTCATCAGGACATACGGCACACACATTATCATTGAGATGGCAATAGGAGGCCAGGATGTAATAAGTGTAAGGCAAAGCCCTTCATCGACAATTCCACCTGCTGAGCTAAAAATTCATCTTGAAGATCTTGGAGATTTTCTATTCTCTGATGCAAGTAACCTTTCTCCTCTACATCGGAAAACTAGAGAAGGAAAGACCAAGGTGGAGACTAGACTTGCCTTTCAAACTTGTGTGCTTGCTGGTGTCCTTAAATCTGATTAACCTATTCCTTCAGTACAGGTGCCTGAGGTCTTCCTGAGAATCTTGCAGTCGAGCAACTTGCGATTGCCTATCCGATCTGAAAGTTCGACTAAGGAAGTAAGGCTAAAGAAAATGTTCTTTTTTTTTTTTGTTTTGAATTGATATTTCTGATGTTAAATTTGATATTGTTATATATAAACAGGGACTTACAGTTATGTGTTCGAAGAGAGGTGGTGATGTATATATTTCCAGTCACTCGAATTGGCTGCAAACAGTACAACATGACCCTGATGCCATTATGTTCAAATTTGTCCCCATTACATCTCTTCTAACTGGAGTTCCAGGCAGCGGATACCTTAGCCATGCCATTAATCTCTACCTTCGTTGTAAGTCCTCCACAAAACTAAGCTACAAGAATATTTTCTTGTGGAACTTTGTTTTGTTCCTTTTTTCTTTTAACTAGGATGAATGCTGTTTACGCCGGGAGAACTAAGTAATTTGAAACTATAAAGCCAATAGCAACGTTCTATGAGATGTGCGACTCCCTCTTTATATAGTAACTTTCAATGTTTCTGTGGTCTGCTAAGCACATTACATTCTTTGTTTTTTTTTCTTTAACTAGGATGGATGCTGTTTGCACTGTAATTTGAAACTATCAAGCCAATATCAACATGTTATAAAATTTGTGAAGCATTAGTATAGTCTCCCTTACTTTTGATGCTTCTGAGACCTGCTAACGCATTTATTTACCTCTTTTCAATCAGACAAACCTGATCTTGACGATTTACAATATTTCTTGGAGTTTCAAGTCCCTAATCAGTGGGCACCGATATTCAATGATCTAGCTCTTGGTCCACAAGGAAGAAAAGCTTCATATCCTCAGCTGCAGTTCAGATTTTTGGGTCCAGCACTTAATGTCAACAGTGATCCGGTACTTCTATGTCTTTTATATTTTATAAAGTAGTTATACATTTTTTTGGTCTTCCTGATAACTAAAAGAAACTCTGGTTTGCTAAAGTTTTGATCCAGTACTTGTATGTCTTATATATTTTATGAGGTATTTTAGTCTTCCTGATGACCAAAAGATTACGGAAGTTCTATTTCATCTGTGTATTCTGCAAGTTATCCCAGTTAAAACTTATGAAATTGGTTTTCAAAGTCTTCCAGATGAATAATGAAATTTGTTAAGATGCATTCTCCTGTCGAGACAAAGGACTATTGACATAGCCTTCAACCACTCAGTGATTCCTTATACACATAAGAGAATATAGGATGTCCGTCTTTAAGGCTATTGTCTTTCAAGGAAAAATATGAGAATGGAGTAATTCATCAAAAATTTCCCAACGCACATGCTTGGTTACCATCTCCAATAATTTAAACTTCTATCACTAAACCAAGGCCTCGTGGTATGGTCATGAGCCTGTATGAAGTTTTCTGGGCAAAACATGAATAGTTTCTTATTCTTTTTTTTTTTCTGAATTCCCATCAGTTCATGTTATGTTATTAGTTTTCATTTTTGGTAGAAATTTTATGTTGTTTAATTAGTAACTTAGAATCATATGACCTCAGGTGAAGATTAATCTGCCAGTAACTGGTCTAAGATTATTCTTAGAAGGAAAGAAGTGCAACCGGTTAGCAATACATGTGCAGCACCTATCGAGTCTCCCCAGTATGTTCAAATCCTCTAGCTCCTCAGTAATGTCTGAGTGGCAAGAATCTGACCACTCAGACCAAGGATACTTGGAACCTATCCAGTGGAAAAGATACTCATGTGTCTGCACGGCGGTTGTAAAGCACAATCCAGAATGGCTTAAGAAAAAACCTGAAGGTGTCTTCGTGGTAACAGGTGCTCAGCTTGTCGCCAAAGGAAAATGGCCAAAGAAAGTGCTTCATCTCCGTCTCTGTTACACCCATTTTCCTAACTGTACCATCAGAAAGAGCGAATGGGGTCATGCACCCGCCAATTCTCTGAAGGGAAGCTTTCTGACGACTATAAGCACAACGCTGAGCACACCATTCATGCAGCGGGATGCATTGGCAGCTCCAAAGAATGAGCCTGGACAGTTGAACTCTGGAGTGTACCCTGATGGCCCTCCTGTTCCTGTGCAATCTCGGAAGCTCTTAAGGTTTGTGGATATGGCCGAGGTGGCTCGTGGCCCTCACAATGTACCAGGACACTGGCTGGTAACAGCAGCTAGGCTTATGAAAGAAGGGGGAAAGATTACCTTACATGTAAAATTTGCTCTCTTGAACTACCCCCCAGAAGCTGAAATGAACAAGTGATAGTACATATTGTGACTTGAATATTCTGTGGACTATTTTTTCATAGATTGCTAGGATAAACCAGTCGACCCGTTCATTGGTTGAATGAAGAAAACGAAAACATAATGTACAGATGACATGAAATTTACAAGGGACTTCAGCTTCTGCCTACTCCTTGGTGGCTTCTTGGAACGGAGAGTCCAACCGTGAGGGTTTCATGTTTTGATCTTTGAGCTCGTGGAATTGTGCATAAGATTTGATTTGTAGATAAGTTGAATTGTACACCATGTATCGGTTTGACTAATGTGAGCTTGTAGATGTTTTAAGTACCGTATCTGTTGTTATAAATGGAGTGGTTTGGCGAAGGCAAAGTCCATTAGCGGCAATAAAAGCAAGCATTATCCATGCATTTGTGGTTATCCTTTCAACACTTTATGTTCGTTCACTAAATATGTTACAATTCCTGCTGTTAAACTGGAACGAGATAACCTCAAACTCGAAGTGAAGATATCACATGAACAAACGGAAGTTGAAATGCAAATAGCTTCAAAACTATAACTGCTAATTTTGTTTATTTCATATTGTTCCAGCGAGAAAGATTTGGGGTCTCAATTTAACGAGCAGCAGTAAGAATACTTAGTTGCCAATTCTCCGTTTGGATTCACATGTAAGCATGATTTTATTTAAATAGAATAAGTAGCATATACCACGCCAAACAGAAACAGAAACAATTCAATCAGAGGCGATAAGATATTTGGTAGTGCAATAGCAGTGGAAAACAATGCAAGCTTGACAACAATAGTGGAATACAATGCAAGCTTTGACATAATAATCACTCAAAGCAGGAAACGAACTGGACAAATATATATGACAGCACAACAAAAAATACTATCGAGATGCACCACATTTCAGAACTCTAGAATTAGAGGCGAAGAACAATATAACATATGTTACTTGTATATCAGATCACATCGCAAATATGAATGCATTATGAGAATACAATGTTCAAAGTAGGACAAGTTCAACTACACAAATTTCAACCACAATAGGCATTAAAGCAAGACACAATTATGAAAAGCAGACATCATGACGAGCAGACAAATTTACTGGCCACCACGGAGGCGAAGAACCAGATGCAGGGTTGACTCCTTTTGAATATTGTAGTCTGCTAGGGTGCGCCCATCCTCAAGCTGCTTCCCCGCAAAGATGAGCCTCTGTTGGTCTGGAGGAATGCCCTCTTTGTCCTGAATTTTTGCCTTGACATTGTCAATGGTGTCTGAAGATTCAACCTCAAGGGTTATGGTCTTGCCAGTCAGAGTCTTGACGAATATCTGCATACCACCACGAAGACGGAGGACAAGGTGGAGTGTAGATTCCTTCTGGATGTTATAATCAGCAAGTGTGCGTCCATCCTCGAGCTGCTTCCCTGCAAAGATGAGCCTTTGCTGGTCCGGGGGGATACCCTCCTTGTCCTGGATCTTGGCCTTAACATTGTCGATGGTATCCGATGATTCAACCTCAAGGGTGATGGTCTTGCCAGTCAGTGTCTTCACAAAGATCTGCATACCACCACGGAGGCGGAGGACAAGGTGGAGTGTAGATTCCTTCTGGATGTTGTAATCAGCAAGGGTGCGTCCATCTTCGAGCTGCTTCCCTGCAAATATGAGTCTTTGCTGGTCCGGGGGAATGCCCTCCTTGTCCTGAATCTTTGCCTTGACGTTGTCAATGGTGTCTGACGATTCAACCTCAAGGGTAATAGTCTTACCAGTCAAGGTCTTAACAAATATCTGCATACCACCACGGAGACGGAGGACAAGGTGGAGCGTAGATTCCTTTTGAATGTTATAATCAGCAAGAGTACGTCCATCCTCAAGCTGCTTCCCTGCAAAGATGAGCCTTTGCTGGTCAGGGGGGATGCCCTCTTTATCCTGGATCTTCGCTTTGACATTGTCAATGGTGTCCGAGGACTCAACCTCAAGGGTGATAGTCTTGCCCGTCAATGTCTTCACAAAGATCTGCATGCCACCACGAAGCCGAAGCACAAGGTGGAGCGTGGACTCCTTTTGAATGTTGTAGTCAGCCAGGGTGCGACCATCCTCCAATTGCTTGCCTGCAAAGATCAGACGCTGCTGGTCCGGGGGGATTCCCTCCTTGTCCTGGATCTTGGCCTTGACATTGTCAATAGTATCTGAAGACTCAACCTCAAGAGTGATTGTCTTGCCTGTCAAGGTCTTCACAAAGATCTGCATGCCACCACGAAGGCGGAGAACAAGGTGGAGTGTTGACTCCTTCTGGATGTTGTAGTCAGCCAGGGTACGGCCATCCTCGAGCTGTTTGCCAGCAAAGATCAGACGTTGCTGGTCCGGAGGGATACCCTCCTTGTCCTGAATTTTGGCCTTGACATTATCAATTGTATCAGATGACTCGACCTCAAGAGTGATGGTCTTGCCTGTCAATGTCTTGACGAAGATTTGCATCTGTCACCATACACAATGAGTTTAGCGAAGCCACAAGCAATCATGTGAATAAATGAAAACACAAACACAAAAAGGAAAGAAGGATGGTTTCAATGTTCTAATTCTTTTATACATTGTTTCTGATGAGTACTTTTAATCATAAAAACTTTCAAATTTCAACTTAAAACTACAATTGACGTTAAGCATGTGAGACAGACATTTCTTCAAACAGTAGATATGAATCCAGATGATACCCCATAAATTCTGCTCAACACAAATTAGTTCCCTTTTCATTGTTGCCATAGAAAAGTAAGGAAGATATAATAAAAGAACATGAAGAACCCAACACCTAAACAGAAAATGTCGCACAAACTGCAATGAACCAAACACAGGGATGAAAACGATCAAAACTAAATGGAAATTGGCAACCGAATAAACATTTAGATCAGTGTCAACCGACATTGAAGATAAAAATTGACAAATCAAATCCTAAATCTTGAACGATAATGCGAAACCCTAAGTGGTTAAAGCAAAACAATCAACCAAAAAAAATAAACCCCTAAAACTAGTAAAATATCGGAATTCAACAACAAAAGAATCAATAGCACACCTTCACGAAAGACAAACAAATAATCTAAACATCTATTGGAACATCGCAGTTTCGCACATCATAATATCAACATGGATTCAGAACAGCAAAGGCATCATGCAAATTCTACTACCAGCAAGTAAGAAGATGTAGTGACAACAAAAATTGAGAAGAAATGATACCTTTTTGAAGATTCGAGGGGGTCGATGGAGTTCGCTACCGGAGACGGAGAAGAAGAGAGATCGCTACTTCGAAATGATGGAGGGCGAAGGCAAAGCAGGGGCCATATTTATAGTGAGTGCTTCGCCAGCTGGTTTGCCAAGATATAATAACGAATGCGCTGTTGACACGTCAGGAATTTACTTACATGGACGGCTACGAAACGTGCGCGAAGGAGCCACATTTGGAGTTGGCTTCGTGCGATCTCAAATGGAGGCGATGGCACATTCTACAAAGTTCCGCAACGGACACCACAAGTTTCTTCCAACAACGAAAGAATTCCAGAAGTTTCCTTGGTGGTTTGATTTAATTGAATAAGAAGTAAAATAAAAAAATTATTCTACTTTATTTTGTCAGTTTAATGAATATGATATTAATCGACACAACGACTAATAAATTTATACTCTAAATAAGAAAATTAATAATTTCGAATTGAAAATATTATTTTAATTAAAATTTACTGATAATCATAAAAAAATGGATATGATGTAAAACATTTTTATGAAATTGGTGAAATAATTTGTTATTTCTAATTTATTTTATTTTATTTTATTTTTCAATCAAACATCACTTATATAAGATTAAAAAGGATAATAACCACATAAATAATATATTTTCATTTAATATCTTTTTCCGAATATCTTATAGTAGACATTTTACTTGAGATGAATTAATTTAATCTCGATAATAGGATGAAATAAAAATTTAAATAATAATGAATTTTTTTCACGATACTAACTCAATAACTCAGGTGGAACATCTTTGATGGTTTGGTAGGAGGAAAAGCAAAATAATCTAGAAGAGATTGAATTAATCATGAACAAAAGGTTACTTTGTGGAAAATCTTTTATAAAATAACTCCTATGTCCGATACAAACAGCAAAAGGTTTGTTAGGCCTTTATTAACTTATGAGACGGGCCCACAAGTGCAAAGAAAAAAAAAAGTAGAAAGGTGAGTTTATGATGGAAGAATTTTGAAATAGGATTGTGAGACGAGCATGCACGAAGGCATGTGGTGGATTGAAAAGTTCTTTTTGACGTCGGGTGAAGAAGCCGCTAAGGAGGGAGGATAGAAAAGAGAGAATTTTGATTCGTTTTCTATAAAATTTAAATAATGATTCTGCAATCTTTTCATCATTCTTCAACATTTTGGTTAAAGTGTTCTAATACATATTTTATTATTTCAAAGAAAATATTTTTATGACATCCAAAATCGATTCTTGAGATTATTATTTTATATTTCCCTGCATAAATCAGAGAAAAAAATATATCTTATTATTATTTCATAATAAAAATTTATTTTTCGCTTCTACAATTTTCTGTGTAATTATTTCATATAATATCTTTTTGCCTCTTGGTCTGATATAATTCTCTATATTATTATTTTAAATTTATATTTTTAAATTTATGCATTAAGAGAAATAAAATAATTAGTAAAAAAAAAGGACACCACATTTTCTTCGAAAATAAGAAATCTAATCAGTGACGCTTGCTTGGCCTTACTTCACCTTACTTCTCATTCCAAAATCTTGAATGTTTTCCTCGAACTCATGCTTTATGTCACATTGCCACGAACAGCTAGTTCTGAACTTACCTTTTTTATAACAGATGTCTGGTCATCCTTGTTGGCAATGTTATCCTGTCCAACCTCATTACCTATTAATTCCTCCTCCAAACTATCTTAGCCATCTCTAGGTGTAGGTTCTTCCTATACTTTGTCATGTTTCACATGATCTTCGTCATCAACCTGAGTTCTCACGAGCATATTTTAGTTGTCTTTGCAAATTGCACGCATTAACTTATCTTCATTGAAGTAATAACTTAAAAGAAATTATGTTTTGGCCTATTCTCTTGGAACCAGATCTCCCTCTGATTTAAATTTGTCATAAGAGTAGTGTAAATTATATATGTGTGAATTTTTTGGACTAGTCATGTGATTTGGTCTTTCGTTTAACCACTTACCACGGGAGAGTATTACATACAGAAAGTGAATACTTGCTTCTAGAGCTGAACTTGATCAAGAAAAGATTGAATCAGAGATGCAACATGATCGTATAAATGGAAAAAGAGACGATAAACAATTAGACATGCGATCCTGTATTCAATACAATTTTAGTTGCAATAACATTGAGAATAATAAGTATTACATAATACTCAATACTATAAACACAGATAAATGAATAGGGTTAAGAGTAAATTTCGGAAGGTTGATATGCAACTTGAATTGTACCCCTTTATTCTCACTACCAATTATACTTTAGTTACTTCAATTATATAACTATATATCATATAACATTAACACGGGCAAAGTAGTAGTACCCTTTTACTGCACTTAGGCCCTTCAAATGATTATTTCCCCATTGCAGCTGTCATGAGTCCCAGAGTTAACAAATGTTAAAAGCAAAAGAGATAATATAAAATTACAAATTTAGAAACAACATAATTTTGCAATAAATTATTGAAAAAGAAAAAAACTAAGAATTGTTTGAAAAACCAATGGGGAAACATATTGAACATGGTATCAAGTATCAACACCTAACCATCCCAATCCGATTGTTCAAATACTTCAGTAAGGCAACATGGAGCTCCCTAATGACTCATAAAATCCCTAGTTGAAGAAAATCATACAAGGTCAGGATCTTCGTATGACCTGAGGACTATTTTTGTTTTTGTTACAAGCTTGTTTAGCCAAATAGCGATGTTTTCTTTATTCTCCAAGATTACATGATCCTATCTGCATACAAGTATATTACCAGCATGCACTATCTAGTTACTGAAAATGATGTGAACATAGTTTATGGTACACCAAAGTACATCAATTGAAAAATGATCAAGATAACCAAAGGTTGAAAATGATACTATATTCTAATGAGGAAAGGGTAACAGCATATTTCACTATCATTCAATTTGTATTGGCGACTTCCATATAGTGAGAGGAGACAAACAACACACAACCAGCTTGTCAGAAGTCTCGGGAAGATAACACTATCAGAAGAACAAATCCACATTATTGAAATGAGTTTAATTTATATGATGAAATCAAAATATTCAACGAACTTGAAACATTTGCACCAATTATTCTCTTATTATTTCAATCCCAAAGAAAAATTTCAAGATTCTGTTTCCTTGTATTCATTCATATTATAGTAAGAAATTCCAGTTTCATTTCCTTTAGGTTGTATTCCCTTTACCCTTCTTGAATGAAGAAATTCTACTATCATCCAATTACATTGAGCTTGGTACGCAGAGATGATTGACATAGCTTGTCCTTGAAAGTTTGCACTTTCCTCTTCCTATTAAAACCTCTATATATACTTTTTTTAATGGTGACACATGAGCAAAAGGAAATTGTCAATGAAAGTGTTAAATTACTTTCGGTTAAATAACTCATGAAATATCCTCCACTTTTAAGGTTCTCCAATGAGTAATATTTTTGTGATTTTTCTTATAGACATTCCCATCTTTGATAGAGGTGTACAACATAATGAAAAACTTTTTGACATAACAAATCTACTCGTGAATACAAATAAACTTTGAGTAAGGTTCATATATCCCACATGTCAAGATGCCGATATTTTTACTGCGGGTCTTCTTTATCTTGATGTTACTTGCTGAGACAAACATAGTAACATGACAATAGTGTATTTCAGTTTGTCTATTGATTCCATTGCAATGTTTCGACACCCCTACATAAAATGTGAAAATACTACTATCGAGAGAAGTGAAATACTTCATAATCAATTACAGAGAAAGGATATGGCTCATTCAAAATGAAAAGCAAGATGGTACATAACTAACTAACATTTTTTTCGTCTTGAAGTGGTTTTTCATGATTTAAGGTGTTGTTTTGCATAATATGCACAATCTAATGTATTTTTGTCATGTTTTACTAGAGTACCAGTTCCACTCTACTTATCACTATATTGGTTCTGAGTAAAATTTAACAATGCAGAAAATATAATGACAAAACAAACCATGAAGCCATTGCATATCTTTCAAAGATTGAACTATTAGAATTTCTCCTATAACATATGGTATTTAAGAACAGAAAATATTGATATATGCACCAAGACAATCGAAAATTTAATTATGATAATATAAATGCATGAGCAACATATAGGTTTACATATTGTAAATTAAATGTGCTACCATATTCTTGATACTTCAGTAGTACATAACCCAAAGGCAAAAGAAAGGAGATTAATAATGACAACAAAACAAAAGTCAGAGGTAACTAAATTATTATATTTCATAACATTTTCCAATGTAAATGTCGTTCATTTATGATGGAGTTGTACACATGTGAATTTCAATCAAGATAGACAAAGATAACATTTGTATACATAAATCTGATTAAACAACAAAGGTTGTATCAGATCCTCAAAACAAACATTTATTAATCAAAGTTACCACTCAAATAAAAAAATGTAGGGTAGAGCACGGTGGATCTTAGGTAATAAATGAGTGCTAACATTTTTCAAATTCCATATTGGTTACATAAAACAAGCATATGTTCTCTTTTCTATTTAGACACCCATCTTATTTATACTCAAACAATAATTAAAGTTTGTACAGACATTTGCACTCTAAAATGATGAATTTATGATATGAATATAAATGTATCAATTACCGAAGATACACAATTTCATGTCGACACCTACTAGCAGCAACTAAGGTGGCATACATAAATGCTAATTGTATGAAAATCTTTAGGATGTTACATGCGTGAAGGGATGATAAAATAATCTTCATTTGAATAGAAGTAAGTGAATTTGACTTTTCATCATTTGTTATTTGCTATCAAAATGATCACTTTTATCAGGACGATGTAGCCAAATTTCTATTTTTATTGTCAATAATTATTAATATGATAATTCAATTTAACTATGCACATAAAATGATGAGTGAACTGATTATTGTAAGTATTCAATTCCAATAAAACTACATAGCTTGTAGGTTCGCCCCTCTCGATATGAGGCAATATTATGCGATTATAGCATATTAGAGGTAGAATTATCATTTAATTTATCTGAAGAGAAATCCCCACAAATAAGATGTTCATAGAAGGCCAACCCTTGACTATCTCATGGTATTGTCCTATGATATATCATTTGGTATCAGAGACATTGATCCTTGAAACATATGTATACTCACCTCTCCCTTCCACCACCATTTCCATTCCATCATCAACTCCCATCGACAAGATTACCAAGTAATTTATCACTTTGACCCACATAAAAAAATAAACCATGAGATATTTTTTCAGCAATTATGGAACAAATACAAAATCTGTGAGAATGAGATCAATGACTACCTATTAGAAGAAATCAAAGATTACATGACAAGTTAACACACAACTCAATGGGCTTTGTATAATACAATCACATGACCCAAAATCTCGTAGGAACAAAACATTCAGTAAATATACCACAAAGATAAATTTTTTTATTAGAAGAGAAGTAATTATTGTAGCAAACTCTAACGAACAAGTATACATGTTACATAGTATATAGGAACATAAAATAAATATGATGTACCTTTCACCACCAGGCACCAACTTTTGGGAATAAGTCTATGAAATGAAGCTTTCTCCCTAATAGATTCCGACCTTGCATTGATCTGCATATTTGAATGATATTATACTGAAATCTTCCTGAAGATCACAAATCTAAACATATACAACAACCACAGTAAAGTTCTTGCAAACATACAATCAATGCAAATCCAACATTTGTGTACAAGAACCTAACATATCACAAATATTTGAAGAAGGGCATGACATCAAAATATGGCCAATAAGAAAATTTTATCCCACACTACAACTTTGCACAATTAACAATATCCATATAGGCAAGAAACTCCGCAACCAATTTTCATTTCTCAGGCACAGAAAAAATCAGAGCTCAAGAGAATCTAACTGGAATTATATTATAATATTGTTGTTTGTGTTTTTCCAAAGTTCGAACATGCAGAAAGATGCTTTCGTAGCTTTCAATTTTCAGCGAAGTGTTGACACCACCAAAATCATATTCAAATCAAGAGATTAAATTGAAATCTATTTACTTCGATTCATTGCACATGATGTTGTAATATGTTCAATAAAAGAAATAAAGAACCATTTATAGTGACCACATCAACAACTTAAATCTTCTCATACTCAAGAGCACATAAGCAATCACATTCTTGAAGTTGAAGATGACATTACCATCTTATGGAGACTGGATCATTAACACCTCGTCCTCCTCCTTGCCGGAACTCTCGCCCTTATTCTCCTTCCACTTCTCTACCAACGGCAAGTACGCCTCCGTAGAGACGTTGTGCTGCGACCGGAAGCTGCGCAAGAGGAGCACGGAAGCCGACTAACCAAATTACGACGCATATGACATGGAAAAGGAACAAAAATGGAAAAGAGTTCACGAAGCGTCACTTGCCGATCCATGCCGTGGGTGGAGACGGAGGTGGCGTCATCACGTCCGTCGGAGAGATAGCAGTATCCGGCAACTGGGCCGGAGTTGGGGATGTAATGAACCATTCCGCGTAAATCTAATACCATTTTTATGTTCCTCTGCTTCGTGTTGTTGGAACTTGGAAGAGAGCCGGAGCGGAACGATTTAGGAGTCGGGAAGATGGAGACGGAACCGATATTGTAATCAGAATGTAACGTTTTACTGCTACAACACATAACGTTATCGTAAATCGTTATTTTAGGTCGTGCCCTCTTCTTCACCCGTTAAGTTGGCTGCTGCTTTGTTTGTGGCAAATAGTTGTGACGTCACCCCCTTACTTCTCTCTCGTGATGCTACGCGGCTTCGTTCGCCGGCGGCCGGCGCTTTCCGGTCTTCTCGACGTTGGCCGCAGTAATGTGCAGCTACGGCTCTATATTGGGCATTCACGGTCATCGTCGACGCCTTCGTCGCGCCTGCGGCTGCCGTCGCCGATGGGGAAGAGGAGGGGAAAGGATGGCGGTGGCTTGGAGGCGGCTGCCGCGGGGAAGTCGGAGTGGTGGGCGGTGGACGGGGAGATGCACGAGATTGGCGATCACGTCCCGCACCGCGAGCGTTTCGTCATCCCCAGGGACAACCTCCCCAACAAGCGCCGCAAGCAAATGCGGGAGCAGTTCATGCGCCGGACCCGCCTCGTCCTCAAAGACTCCGTTAGTTTTCTTCTATCTTTTTTTTTCCTTTTGTGCTCATAATAGAGTTCTTGGTTCTATGTTCTTATATCGGATGTATATTACATTTTCCGTCATTGTGCTGGAAATCAAATTTCACTGCACTTGGTACCAAAGTGCATATTTCTAAGAGGAAAATCAACAAACAGGTGGCGAACATAAGGAGAACTCCTCCACGTATACATGTTGACATCAAAAGGAATTGTTGTTAGAGCCACCTAAATTTTTAGTCTTTGTTTTACAACACTGAAGACTTGGAGTCTTTTTTTGAAAGGGTGAAGACTTGGAGTCTGATAAAGACTATTGGAACAATTGAAGTTCATTAACAAATTAGTGCTGTCTAAACGTACACACGTATAACCATGGTTTAGGTTGACTGATCTTGTAATTAATTTCGTCTAAAACCGGCTAATAAAAATAAGACTCAGAAAATTAGTACATTCTTTTGCATCCTTCTGAGCTCTTGTGCCTGATTACTTTTACATTTCTAGTACTTACAGCTGAGGGCTGGCTTGTAATGCTTTGCAGGAAATCCATTTATCATGACAACAAGAAAAGGTGGATTAAACTAGTCTAGTTACTTAATTAAGAATAATGGTGAAACTTTAACTTAATCTAGTTGTTTCATATTCTCATATAGAATCCAAGTATATTGGTTGTCATTAATCCTTGACAGGCCACCATTAGTTGCTGTTAGTATCTGTCATTTTATGCCTTAAAAGGTATCTGTCGTTTTAATAATGAGTTGACAGGAACATGAGCCTTGGTGCAAAAGGTATATGGAGCTATATCAGGAGCTTAGGGAAAATTGGGAAAGGCTTTACTGGGATGAAGGCTATTCAAAAAAGCTTGCCCAAGATCATGCCAACTATGAATCTGCCGAAGATGATGATTTAGATTTTTCACCATATAGGTACTCAGATATTGTATGATGAAAAACCCGTACTTTCCTCTGTTTTCCTCAAAAAAAAAAAAATCATCCTTTTAATCTTGATGGAGGCCTTGTAAATTTCTATCTTAAAAGTTCATTTGATTTTTAACTCAAATATCAATTCCATTATAATCTTTTTGCTATTAATTGGTTGATTCTTCCAGTAGGCAAGAATATATCCATGTTCTTTTTAGAAGATTCAATTGATTGGTATAATCTTTCTTCAGTAGTGTTAGTACAAAATTTGTTACTTCTTTAATTGTTGATTTGTTTCTGTTGTAGCCTCTGGCCTAGTTCCTCAGGCTAATTTCTTTTGACTGTTAGCATTCAGGCAGGAGCTTAGCTCTTATAACTCTTCATACAAAAAAAAGTACAAATTCTGTGCTGTAAAGATAATGATAACAATCCCTTTCTTTGTCTGGCGTGGTGTTCTTGCTTCACTTATTCTGCTGCAAATTGAAATGGAAGGTTGATTGTATTCAGCAGGTTTCCGTTAACATGTTATTGCTCTATATATTATTTGAAGTGTTATAAGGTTAATGGCTTACAAGATGCCTAAACCAATAGTCATTTTTTCTCCAGTAGCTGGAAATATTGTCGTTTTTATCAAATCTCACATATTTTTTGCACTTTTGCAGGAGAAGGCAATCTCATGCAGAGTTTAATAAGGTACTTTGTCATCTATATTAATCCTGTTTCTTGCTTTTATTGCCTCTAACAAGAATAGTATGTTGAATATTCGAGGAACTCCTATTCCTTCTCCATAGCTCTCACAATAGAATGTTTACTGTGTAAAGCGAATGATGCATGATAAGCTAGCAGTACTAGAGGTTGATGAACAATTGGTACCGGGAAATTGTCAAATTTTTTTATTAGATCTTGATCAACATTCCCCTAGGAACATGTATTATCGGTCGACTCTCTTTTATCTGTTATAATCAATCTAGTAACACAAAATAAAAAATCGTTCTTTAAATATATGATCTCAGAGGAATGCTTGTTACTCTCTCCTTCTCTCTCTCTCCCCCTCCCTCCCTCTCTCTATACACACACACACATATTTATGAATTATGTTGATATGTTCCTCCTAAATCAGTGATACGTGCTAAGATGTCAATAAAAAATTGCTAGCAAGTGCACTAATTATTATTAAGTAATAGAGAAAGTGAGTAGAACATCATTTCCACGAGGATTGGTATTCTTATCTATCTAATCCCACCAACTAATAGGAGATGCCATGAGTTTTGGATAAAATGGTTTCTCAAAAAAATAAGATAAAAGTTTGATGATAAGATAGGATAGGATAGGGAGAAATAATATTTTATCACAAGATTAATCAAAATTCAGTTTTAGTCAAATTCACATGTGGATTAGGATCTATCAAAGTTCTGATTTTTTTCTCCGTGATGAATCAACTATCTCAGCTTTTGATGGACATGATAGTTCCACTCCAGGATGACAATCTAATCTATCAAAAAAATGAGATGCATTACATTGTAGTTCCTAAGTTATTGATAGTTTCTCTTTAGGATGTCAATTTAATAAATCACACACCTAAAGTATTCCTCTCCTGGATGCTACCTAGGCATGGTATGCAATGTTTCGAATAAAAGCTTCAAAAATCAATCTAAGTGATCAATGAGAATTAAAAACTCACTATTTCTATCCAGGATGCTAGCAAAAATCAAAATCTCAAAGAATCACGAAAGAACATTAAGAACAACATTTATAAGCATAAGAAATTTGAAACTAAAATCGATTAATATAAGGGTTCCACATGTCTTCACTTACAATAGAATTACTCCATGAAAATAAAAGAAAAGTCACATTCGAAATAAAATAGAAAGGAGATTACAAAGAAAAATTCAGAACCAGAACACATCGATGATCGTTTCTTAGAATTTGCGCAGCGTAACTCCATCTTCTTCTCAAGCGTTAGGCTCTCCCAAGCTTGAAGCATTGGTGTCTTATTTATAGATTTTCAATAAGTGTCAAAATACGAGAAGAGTCATAACATGTCAAACTTTGTTTTCAACAGATTTCCATCAGATTTTCACTAAATCCTGGGTCCAAATCTTCAAAAGATAGAGTTGAGCAGTTTTAATTCAATTCAAACTCTTCTCGGATCATCATTTCACGGTCTGTGTCAGGGCTGTCTGGTCGTGATCGTAACATGTTATCAGCAACGTCAGAATTTCACGGCCTGTGAAAGGAATTTCACGGTCGTAACCGAAAGGTTGCATCTTGGTTTTAGGTTCTTCATGGCTCGTGAGCAGGGTGTCACGATCGTGATCAATTGGTGGCCCAGTATGCTTTGTGCTCAAGTTCCATTGGTAGATGATGAGATTTTCCAAATACTAATCTGGAGGTTGTCATGCCTATGGGATTTTTACAAGCAGTTTTATATGCCGATAAAATATCGTCAAGCTTGAGTGATCAATCTTTCCTAAAGGTGTTGACAGTCTTTTCTAGGATTCATTTTAATTCTCTATTTGAAAGTTCGACTTGTCCACATGATTGAGCATGATAGGTGTACTTAGTCTGTGGATGATCCCGAATTTGTTCAGAAGTTTTGCAAAGATTTTATTAGCAAAGTGTGTCCCATATCGTTAATGATGGCTCTAAGGGTACTAAAATGGGTGAAAATGTTCTTTTTCAGGAATTTATGACTCTTTTTGCATCATTAGTGGGTGTACTAATGACTTCAACCCACTTAGACACATAATATATAGCCACCAAGATGTACTCATTCTTAAATGATTTAGGAAAGAGACCCATAAAATCTATCCCCAAAACATCGAAGATATCATAGAAAATAATATTATTTAAGGGCATTTCATTTGCGGGAGATATTACTTGACCGTTGGCATTGATCATAGAACTTATAATATTGTTGTGCATCCTTGAATAATGTTAATAAGTGGAATCCTCATTCCAGAACTTTCGCCATTGTTCGATTCAGTTCAAAATGCTCTGATACTGGTTGATTCTAGAACTTTCACACGTATAGGAATGACTTGGTTTGCACGTATACGAAAAAGATAGGGGTTTTCCCATATATAATGTTTCAAGTCAACAGAATTTCTTCTTTTGTTGACTTGTCATCCCCTTAAGAATCCAATCTCCTGCAATGAAGTTAGTGTAATATGCAAACTAAGGTGAATGAGAAAAGTCAAAAGCCTTACAGATGGTGTTGACGCAGAAAGTTTTCTCATATGGAAACTCCCCCCAGATGTCCAACCTTGGGAGGTGGTCAACCATCACGTTTTCAGATTCATTCTTGTCTTTGATTTCCACGTCAAATTCTTGAAGGAGAAGAATCCACCTTAGAAGTCTTGGCTTTGGCATCTTTCTTGGCCATTAAGTGTTGAATAGCCACGTGGTCCGTGTAATGACTTTATTGCATATTAGGTAGGATCAAAATTTGTCGAAGGCATAGATCATCGCTAAGGATTCCTTCTCAGTAGTACCATAATTCATTTGAGTGGGGGTGAGGGCCCTACTCGCAATAATAAATGAAAGAGCTTGTTGCGGCATTGACCCAACACAACCCCAATTGCTCCATCGCTTGCATCCCACTTCAAAAGGTAAACTCTAGTCGAGTGCGACCATTACAGGGACATAACTCAGTTTGGTCATCAAACTTTGAAAAACCTCCAGAAACTCAACATCAAACTCGAGTTTGACATCCTTTGAGAGCAAGGTTGTCAGTGACTTTGCGATATTTGAAAAATCTTTAATATACTATCTGCAGAAGCCGACATATGCCCTAGGAAACTTCTTATACCTCTCACTGTGGATGGTGGAGGTAGGTTGGCGATGACATCTATCTTGGCCTTTGTCAAAAGTTTTGTGACCAAGGATTGTGCCTCCTTGACCATGAAGTGACACTTCTCCCAATTCAGCACTAGGTTTGTATCTTCACATCTCTTCAGGACTAATTCCAGATTTTCTAGACAATTTTCAAAGAAGTCATTCATAAATACCTCTAGGATTGACTCATTCATATCGGCAAAGATGACCATCATGCATCGTTGGAATGTTGTAGGAGCGTTGCACATACCAAAAGACATTCTTCTGGAGGCGTATGTACCATAAGGACATGTGAAGGTTGTCTTGTCTTGGTCCTCAGGTGCCACAACAATTTGGTTGTATCTTGAGTAATCGTAAAAAAAAAAAAATAGTAGCAAATACGCCCTGATACTCGCTTCGGCATCTGATCAATGAAAGGAAAGGAAAAGTGATCCTTGTGGATTACTTTCTTCAATTTCCTATAATCTAATATCCGCCAACCAGTCACTATTCTTTAGGGTGTCAACTCATTATTTGCATTCTTTATCATAGTTATACCCCCTTTCTTAGAAACAACTTGTACATGACTAATCCATAGACTATCTGAGATATGATAGATTATACCTTCCAAAAGCTTGATTACTTCCTTCTTCACTGCCCCCCTCAATGAAGGGTTCAATCTTCTCTGAAATTGAGCAGTGGGTTTACTGTTATCTTCCATCAATGTTCTGTGCATGTAGATTATGGAGAAATTCCATTGATATCAGAGATCGATCATGCAATTGCTTGCTTGTGTCTTTTCAGAACTTCAATTAGTCTTCTCTCCATCTCTTTTGTCAAATATACAGACACAAAAAGACTTTTCCTCAAGAAAGGTATACTTGAGGTGAGATGGTAATTCCTTGAGCTCTGGAGTTGGAAGAGTTTTGCTTTCTTTCTCCTCTTTATCAATTTTCTTGGATTGATCCTTGACCTCTTCAAGTTCTATCTTGGAATCTTCAGCATAAGGGTCTTTGACAAAATCTGCCACAATGTTATCTAATTCATCAGAGTGGTCATCTTCGAAGGTTCAATGGCATAAAGAAGAGAAACTTGCATGGTGTTTCAGAGAACTGACCATTGTGAAGCTTAAGTCTTCATTGTTAACTCGAAGAGTTAACGGTCCCTGTTGAATATTAATCATAGTATTTCCTATTGTCAGAAAGGGTCTGCCCAGGATGATTGGACTTCATCACACAATCCATGTCCATAACGATGAAGTCAACTAGGAACACAAACTTCTCCACTTTCACCATAATATCTTCTATGATTCCTCGATACTTCTTTGCTGACTGATCTGCAAACTGCAGCGTAATATTAGACTCGAGTTCTCCATACCCTAACTTGAGGAACACCGAATAGGTCATAAAATTTTCTTATCCAATTGTTCCTTTCTGTACTTATGATGGTAAGATAAAGATCTATCTTTTTCCATTGTAGGGTCAGCCGTCTTCTTTTCCTTGTCTTTGTGCTCTTTTGGAGGGTTGACCTCTTCTGAGTCCCCAATCTCACTTTGATCTTCAGGTTCAACAGATGGTTGATCATGAGAATATGGGATCTTCAAATTGTTTGCCACTCTTTGTTGAAATTGTCTTGGCCTCCTCCTTCGAGTTCTTCTCAGTATTGCTTGGTAATGCACCTGGTGCTCAACCTGCGAGGATGTTTGTTAGCTGGCCCATATGTACTTCAAGGTTTCAAATAAATACATCTTGATTCACCACCTTCGATTCAATAGTAGTCATGAATTTTGGTGAGCAACTCTTCCATATTGTTTTTTGGCTCTGCAGTCAGGCATTGTGAGTTTGCTGGGAGAGGATTGAATCTATTTTTCCTTGTCCCCATGCTAGATTTGGATGGTTCCTCCTCCCCACATTGTAAGTGTTGTTGGAAGGATTATTGTTTCTAGGGTAGGAGTCAGCTACAAAACTAGCATTCTCAAATTTATTTGGATCTTAATTGTTACCTTAGGACACTCATTGTAGGGATGTCCCTCTCCACATAGCTTATAATGTTGAATGGTGCGATTCATCAAAAGCTCAAACTTGTTGAGTGACTCCAACCGTGCGACAACTTCATTATTGGAGCTTTGATCCACGTTGAGCACACTTCTTCTTATGTTATTTTTGGACCTCCTGTGATTTTATAGATCTCCTTTGGTCTCTTCTTTCTCAAAACTGAACTTCCAACAAATGAGTCCAATTTGTCTTTATCTTCTTGGAGCAGTCCATTTTAGAAGTCCTCAAAGATCTGCGATAATGGAGTTCGGTGATCAAGAACTTTTGTCAACACTTCCTTGTATCTTTCCCAAGCTTCATACAAAGTCTTATCGTCTTCTTGCTTGAATAACCTCAACTCATTTCTCATCTTTGCAACTTTGAGATGGACAAAACTTCGTGATGAACTTGTCAATGAATTGATCACAAGTTGTGATGGTTCCAATAGATAAGGTGCTCAGCCAAGTTGATGCCTTGTCTCTCTGTGAAAATAAGAACTGGCGCAACTTGACAACATCTTCAGAAGCATCATTGCATTTGAAAGTATTACAAATGCGAATAAAGTTGTTTAGATAGTATATGGATTCTCGTTAAGCGCCTCCCAAATTGACAAGCTTGATCATCCTTACTATGAAAGGATTGATTTCAAAGTTATTGGCATTGATTGCAGGGAGGATTACACTGGACTCAACATTCTTATGTTTGGGACATAGGGCCTGTTTGGTTCACGAACACCACCCAAAATAATCGAGAACAAGTGCTTATTCTCATTTTTTTTACCAAACATCCATTTTTTTGTACTTGTGGACCCCACCTCATTTATTGCATGAACAAACAAGTCACTGAGAGCAGTAATTATGTTCTTGATGGGTTAAGCATGTTGGGGTCACCTACTCTTGACCCTGGAGCAAAATATTTGAAGCCAAACGACCCCATATTCTCTCATTGTCAGCTCAGGTTCAGTGACAACTCTTCCTTCTTCTCCAGCCATCTTCACTTCTTTCCTTATTTTTTATTGTTCTTTCAATCTTTGGATCAAATTATAGTTCAATTTTCGTTTGTCTTGCTCGGGAAGAAATTGCTTGAATTGTATTGTCCAGACTGAATTTTGCCTTATTGTGTTTAAGATTTTGCATGCACAACCAATAAGAAGTAAATATATGTAGAAAGATAAATCTCAAAGTAGTTACACGAAATCGGAATATATAAGTAATAAAAATCCCCGACAACGGCCAAAAACTTATTCGTGCTGAGATGCCAATAAAAATTCGTTATCAAGTGCACTAATCGTTATCAAGTAATCGAGAAAGTGAGTAGAATTTCATTTCCACGAGGATTGATATTCTTATCTATCTAATTCCATCAACTAACGGGAGATGACATGGGTTTTGGATAAAATCGTTCCTCAGAAAGATAAGAGAAGAGAAGATAAAATTTTGATGACAACAAGCATTGGACAGGATGAGATAAGATAAGATAGGGAGAAATAATGTTTTACAACAAGATTAATTAAAGTTTAGTTTTAGTCAAATTCTATGTGAATTAGGATCTATCAAAATTCTAATTTCTTCTCCGGGATGAATCAACTATCTCAGTTTTTGATGGACTTGATAGTTCCTCTCCAGGATGGCAATCTAATCCACCAGAAAATGTGATGCATTACATTGTAGTTCCTAAGCTATTGATTGTTCCTCTTCAGAATGCCAATTTAAAAGATCGCACACCTAAAGTGTTTCTCTCCAAGATGCTACCTAGGCATGATATGCAATGCTTTGAATAGAAGTTTCAAAAATCAATCTAAGCGATCAATGAGAATTAAGAACTCACTATTCCTATCCAGGATGCTAGCAAAGATCAAAATCTCAAAGAATCACGAAAGAATATTAAGAACAACATTTATACGCATAAGAAATTTGAAACCAAAATCGATTTATACAAGGATTCCACATGTCTTCCCTTAAAATATAATTACTCCATGAAAATAAAAGAAAAGTACATATGGATCATCATTAGAAATAAAGGAGAAAGAAGATTACAAAGAAAAAAAATTAGAACTAGGACACCTTTACGATCGTCTCTCAGAATTTGCGCAGCATGACTCCATCTTCTTCTCATGCGTTAGGCTCTGCCAGCCTTGAAGCATAACCCCACAATGAAGCCTTGGTATCTTATTTATAGATTTTCAATGGGTGTCAAAATATGAGAATAGTCCTAACATGTCAAACTTTGTTTTCAACGGATTTCCATCAGATTTTCACTAAATCCCGGGTCCAAATCTTCAAAAGATAGATTGAGCAGCTTTAATTGAATTCAACTCTTCCCGAATAAACATTTCACGGTCCGTGACAGGGCTGTCACGACCGTAATCGTAACATGTTATCAGCAATGTCGGAATTTCACGGCCCATGAAAGGGATTTCACGGTCATGACTGAAAGATTGCCACTTGGTTTCAATTTCTTCTCGACCTGTGACCACGTTGTCACGGTTGTGACCGATTGTAGTATTCTTCTCGTCGGGATGTTCATGACCCGTGATCAAGTTATCACAATCGTGATCGAATATAATCGTCCCTCGCCTCATTCGCTCACGACCGTGAGAATGCCTTCACGAGCCGTGACGTAATTGGCGTTCTTCAGCTTGGATGCACTCATAATCGTGAAAATGCCTTCACAGGCCGTGATGTTCAGCACGGGCGTGAAAGTCGTAGGTCATGCTTCCATCGTATTTCATGGGTATCATGGTCGTGAAAATAGTTTCATAGGCCGTGACATGTCTTCAGTTAAGTTCGTATGCATTCACAGGTATGAAACTTCCATCACGCCTGTGAAATACAATTTTTTATTGAATTGGCCTTTGAATTCACTCTAGTTCGTTGTTGTTTTCCTCCGTCGCTTTGCCGAATGCTCTGGACATAAAAAGACACGACATTATATAGATTCTGACTCCAAAAATTAAAATGATGTGAATTATTAGACAAAAAGATGATGAGACGATGAAATTGACGAAAATTAAACTAAATGTGTTATGAAAAATATAACCAAATTATCATGCATCGATCAATCCAGATTCGGAGTCAATAAGTAGCATCAATATCTTTGTTTATCGGGGTGGAATGTCTTGAAATAATGAAATATAAGCACAAGAAAGAACTTATTATTACTTCTTTTTAATGATTTATCAATCACCAACAAAGTATATTGTGATGCATATAACTATAAATGAAATTCGATGCATGAACCTAAAATCATCTTTTTTCCAACCTGGCATGGGATATTGAACTGTTTGCAAGAAATCAATTAGAATTGGAATCTTTTGAATCAGTAAACATCGTCTGAATGGATTCATTTATTAGTTATTGGCAAATAAACTATAAGTGTAGGAATTGAGGGAGCTTCAGGGAGTTTTTCATCAAATTACCTCTTAGGCTTATAGGTAAATTCTGTAAGATAAGAAAATTAATCTCTAAATTCTGATGCTGGATGTTGAAAAATAATGCACTCCAGAGATGCAATAAAGAATCTGATGATTCATCGGCTGGTTAGACAGCTCCTTAGGCCTGTGAGCCCTGTCTACTTGATCCTTTGGTAATTTTCTCCTTGTTTACCTTTGCATACTTAAGATGTTAATTATATTGCTTGTTCTAAGAAGAGGTTTGGGTGACTATTGGTCTCTCAAAGTAATCCTTCAATTCCTCAAAGGAAATAGGTCTGCAAAGTTTTTCGTTTGAATTTTGGAGAATAGGAGTATGAATTCACTATTATAACTGTTTAATTGGCATGGATTTTTCCCACATTATGCAGGAACAAGGTTTTGGGGGAAATGAGTCCTGGCAAAGGATTAACCAAGTTCGTGACAAATTTGAGTATGATAGAGAACAGAGAATGAGAGAAAAAGGTTCATTCTTCAACCTGTGATATTTTATTCTTTCTTCTTTAATTTGGTGTTTGATTGATTAGATCGAACTCATTTATTTCTTGTGTCTTCCATATTCTTTATGGAAAAGCACAAGTTATTTTTTTTTCATTTTTCATCTAAGCTTATTTATTACTTAGTAGTCAAGGTTATACTAATTCCACAAACTTAGCCTATCATTGCCACCTCCCTCATTCTGCAAATCGAGGTACTGACCAATTTGATTTCAGAATATTATAGTGTCGTATATAAACTGAGTTACTTGATTTTACATTTGAACTCTTCAACTCTTGGATTAATTGCCCCATTCAAGCTGTTATCATGTTGTTACTAATGTACAGTACGTTTCTTTGAAAAGCACTATATTGCCTGCCGAATTTGCAACTTGAAAAGCCTTTTTATCAATATGGCTGGACAAATTCAAGGTTCCTTTTTTTCTTAAAATGAATCCATGCACTGACAAACAAATTCTTATACCAGTTATCATAAAACCAATACCTATTTGATCATTGCTTATGAGCTGGGATTTCACTGACATCATGGATACAACACCGCCATTGGTGATCGTAAATCTTATTCATATCCAACATAGCACCAAAGGTTGCATCAGAAATTTATTGAAATTTAACAACTAGCACCCAAAAAAAAATTAACAATTAGATATGAAATATATAACTGTGAGCTACCAACATTTATTGACTTTGAAATGAAAACCAGAAGAATTGGTTTAATCCTCTTTATAGTTTTTTTCTGGAGATCTTATTATCTTTTAATATTGGGAGATCTATCTCTCTCCAAAAAAAAAAGAAAATTTAGAGATCTATGTGAATTCAAATTCGAATTTGTGATAAGTACAGATGGAAGAATTGACAAAGCTAACTGAGCAATTCTTTTTGTCATTGCAATCATGCAATCTTGTATTACTAGAATTGATGTGATTTCTTTTGTAACTGCTATTGTCATATTATGATCCATGATTTCCATTTGTTATTTTTTGGTTACTTTTTTCTTAAAAAGTCACCAAAAGATAATAAATGGAAATGAAGTCATTGAAACCTGATTCACATCACAATGCTTAATATGAGGAATGCAGGAAGCTCCTATAGTAAATAAAACATTGGAAGAAAACATACTTCTAAAATGAATCAGTTCCCATGCA
Organism: Pontederia paniculata; assembly: GCA_001647135.1. NCBI lineage: Eukaryota > Viridiplantae > Streptophyta > Magnoliopsida > Commelinales > Pontederiaceae > Pontederia > Pontederia paniculata. The sequence continues at coordinate 38,587 of LTAE01000490.1, read as the reverse complement.
TCACTCGAAGTACCATGGCCATCTGCCTTCAACTTTTACCACAGTCCACAAGAATTCAAAGGAATATATGCCTACAAGGCTCCAAATATCATCATAAACACCATGCTTGTAGCAGGTTCTCTTTCTTCTTTCAGTTTTGTTTTTTTAAATCGGAAATGATGACTACAAGGTTAGTAGTCGTTTGTTTGTATTAATATGTAAACGAGGAAATGTACAAGTGTATGTAGGAGAGTCACTTGGGGCTCTCCAAAACCAAACAAAAGAACTATCCAAAACCCTGCTCTCTCATTATAAATATCTTATTACACTACAGCCATATCGACCATGCAACATCCATGGAGCCTGTCCATGCCCGTCGCCATCTCGAGCTGTCATGCGTAGAGAGTGCCCGTAAAGAGTCCCAAAACCACCACTCCTGATGTGTCAATGCCCGCAAATCTTGAATGTTGCCATGTCCCTATGGCAATGGGGTAGGTGAAGAATAGGTGTGCAATGTCCTTTCTGCCGATCCACATAGTGCACACATGGGGTCTGCATGTGGTGCGTATCTCACCCTGTATACTCTGTAAAGAGCCTGCCATGCCTAAACAACCAGCTGAAGATCTTGACTTTGAGCAGTGTGCGCAAGCTCGAGATGCATTGACAATCTGATCTGATGTTATCCGAGATCGTACCTCCTGGAAGCTGCTTATAAGTCCCTCTCGTCAAATAGTGACACGATGGCCAAAGCTAACAGTCTGCCATGGAGGCATATGGGTGGTACCTCAATATCCAATCAAGTTGCCTGAGGTGCTCTTCAAAATGCTGGTTCTGACAACCCAGATCTGAACTGCGGAGTCCATACTCCTTCCCCTGCTATTCTTGGCGCTGACCAACACTCATTGACCCTTGTTGACAGAGCTGCCAATCTAGGGAATGCGATGGTCAAAGTGTCACCTAGTGTCCACTCATGACTCTAGAAGGCGAAACTAGTCCTTGATCCCAAGGCTGCATAGAAGAAAGGTTGCATCCGCGATAAGATAGTGTATAATTATGCTCCCTTTACCATAAAGCGTGAATAAAAAATCAAATTATTTGCACCTCTACAGACCTTGCTATGACATGCATGCTACCAATTTTCTTCTATCAAGTTATTAACCGAAACTTTGATTTGGAGGATGAAACTAAAATTCTAGTTCAGCAAGACAGTGGTCTCTAAGGATGTTCCTGTTCAAGGTCAAAATCTTTATTCTTAACAATTGTGTAAGGTGAACTTGCCTAACGAATAAGGCTGTCATTGATGTCCCAAGATATTGCTGTTGTCACCTTCGATAATAAGTTTGTAATTAATAATTCCTCTTTTGCCTTTTTACTAGTTGATTAAAAGTTGGCATATCATGTAATGTACCAACATCCTTTAGGTACTCTGGTAGTTTAAATGATGGCTCCACTATTCTCATTTCCAAGTATTCTCATACACACCTACTTGTTTATTCATTATTTCTGATACATTTTTTTTGTCAAAATTATAGCATTTGCACCCATGAATATGGCAAACGCAGATACCCGAAGACCAAGTTCCAGAGTTCAGCCGTTTGATGCCAAAAGATTCTTCCCCTAGTATTTCAGACAAGTATGATATCACTTCTGATGAGTAATTTATTTCTCACACTATGGGAATAGCATATATGGTTGTTGCAGAATTGTTTAATGTAAGAAAAGAAATGACATAATATCTCTTCTTTTCTTTTCTTTTTCATCTAAGAGGATGTCTAATTCTTTAGTTGATAGTTCGTAGTGGACGAGATAGAGCAAAACAAACATATGTAAATTCCTTTGTGAGGTTCTTGCTACGTTGAGGTAATTTCTATTGAAGATTATATATGTAGGAACATAAAGGTAATCTTTTGTCTCCGTGTACTTTTAGTACAAATCACAATATCAAGACAATCTTGATTAGGTAAAATGTGCCTAATGATTCCACAACTACGTACCATAAATTTATTTCTTTTATATTATAAGGAAAAATGCAATTGTCCCGTAAAAAAAACTGAAGTTGGCTGCCTACAGTGCTCATACTTTATATGCTTAAAAGAACAGTTAAATTCGATTCATGAGCTCTGAATGTGAACCTAGCAACTTCATTCTGTTTGCTCAACATATGAAGCTGATTATATACTTATGATAATTATCACATACTGCGACTTATATCTTGATTTGTATCAGGGAAGTTAGTCGATGCACAGTCTTCATGAACCCCTAAATATTTAACCTCTGAAAGTTGTCAATATGAAGATATTTCTCCTGTGACATTTGTTTCACAAAACAATTTGCAGCGTCTTGCATGTTTTGTCAATTGATAAAATTATGTATCAGATCGCCAGTCACTCACAGTAGCATAGCAGCTAGTAACGTGAACAAGATAACATTTTGGCCATCATATCTTTGATGCCAAACCATGTGACAACAATACTTTGGGCACCATGCCACACCATACAAAACAAGCAGAAACTTGCATTCAACTCAGTGTCCACCCCTCCAATGAATGCCTACGAATGTGCAGCTCCCATCCAAAGGCAACGTCTGAAGTACACCAACTCAGGTCATGGAGAAGGTCACTTTAGAGAGGTAGCTTTAGATTTGGACTATTAGATGGCAGCTCAATCGGACCATGTAACATGCAATCATGCATCAATATCCATCTATATTTCATCAGGTAACGACATGCGATACACGACAGCAGCAAGAGTGGTTTCTTCTTTCTGAGGCTTGTAGAGATGATGCCTGCCACTTCCCTAAAGGTATAACATAATTGTATGATCCACCCACCAGGTTTGCTAGATATATTTCAAGCCACGACATGGCATGCTAAATTACAGTCTTTGCTTTGGTGGTATATTTGTCAAAGTGTTCGGTGGTCATAAAAAAATATGTGTGGATGTAAAAAGAAAAGAAAAAGTTGGGTTAGTAAGAGTACTGAGAGAAGTTTACTTATTTATTTTAAATTAAGTTAGTAAAAAAAAATAGTAGCCTACTAGATGCCATTTATACCGAAAAAATGGATCAAGGATCATCGGAGTTTGATTATAATTGTATGAGATGGTTCTATTGTTGTTGCTTATCTTTGTTGACTCAATAATTTGCACATCAGATCGCGTCAACAGAGAGCGGCAATATTGGATTAATTATGACGACAACATGGATAGAGAGATTCGATTAATACCTAAATTTAATAATCACAATCAAAACTCAAAAGTTGATACGTGAAAGTACAAGAGATTAATCTCATTTGATTAATACAAATAAATTGTCCTGCACATAGAGACTAAAGTACCAACAAGTGATATGTGGTTTAAATTCACCTAAAGAGAAATTTTGAAACCAAAGAAGCACTCTTGTTAGAGTTACATCATACCTTTGAATTATATCAACAAGAATTTATAAGACATCTACTATGCTGGTGTTTGAGAGAAAAAAAATAAACTTCTCAATGAGCGCAAATTCTCGGTTCTTGAGATAAAATGCAAGATTTTGTACAAATAAATTGGAAACTTTGGACACAAATATACAATTGTTTAACTTATTGAAAACGAGGATGTCTCATAATTTGAACTAAGAAAAAAAAATGTTACAAATTTACAGTTGTACATGTCATCAACAATCAGCAGATGAAAAAGAAAAAGATGAAGCATGTCAGAGTTAGTATCCTGTGTGTGCTATCAATGGCAATGGACAATCTCTTTCTGTGTCATAGTTACAGTCTCCTGATCTGACACAATATTGGGTTAGGTTAATGAAGCAGTAAATGTTGTGGACTGCATTCATGGCCTGCTCTCCAAAATTGTGAGTTATTAATGTCGACCATGGTGAAAATAAAGAAAAGAAGAAGAATGTAAAAAATCAAGTAATAATACTTTGAATTTTATTTAGTAGTAAGTTGATTTGATTTATATGCAATACAACCTCTAAAATAATTAGATCTGTTTGGTCCTATATGATCCGGGAGTCAAGGGCTAAAAGGCAAAGTATTAAAAATTATTTATGAGATTTTTATTTTTTTATTAGAAGTTATTATGTAATTTTTTTTAGAAATTTGAATTATTATGCATTTTATGTTATTTATTAGTTTTTTTATTTTTTATCTAATGACGATGATTAAAAATGAATAAATTTAAATCTTTGATATGTATGATTTTTCTCTAGTCTATTTCTTATAACATATATTATGTTAAAAAGATTAATAACAACAAATTAAGATTAATTCTATCTTCAAATCCGTATCGCGCTAACCTTTTAGAAAAATGAAAAAAAAATACAAATAGAAGAAAATAAAAGAAACAGACTTCTATTTGTTCACTTGGCAAGCCCCACCACAAAAGGGAATCATACTTGGTCGGCGTCCTCTTGTCGCGCGTCGTCCTCTGAGACCGATCACGTGACCTCTCTCTCACCCATGACTCATCCATGCACAGTACTCCTCCTCCTCGCATCCCGTCCATCCGATTACGATCGGACGTCCGCGGCTCGTCCCACAGCGGGGCCCGCTAGCTCAGATCCGCCACGTCAACCTCGGGCGGCGCGGCCGGCACACGTGGGAAGGCGCGCCGACGAGGGACCCATCGGCAGCTGTCGACGACGACGACAAGTCGTCCATCGCACACTGCCAGCGTGGGCCCGCCGGACACGTCGGCGTGAGGCGGAGGCGGGTCCCAGTTCGGGGGCTTTCGGCATCCCGGCGGTGCATGCGACTGCGACGGTTGCCCGGCGCGCGCGTGCGCTTCCCGTCTTTACAGCGATGAGGAGGAGGAGAACAACTCATGCATGCAGATGGACGGACTCATTGGAACCTTTTTAACTGAACCTTATTTAGATTAACTCAAGATTCTTTAAGACCGGTTACATCCGATCGATCCAACTCATCTTTCATGTCAGTTTACAGGAAAAAATTCTTGCACTGTGTTGTGTTTGTGCAAGATCACGTAGGCCATGCACAATCTGCCGGTACACTGATAACTTGTTTCATGACACTGTGTTTAATGAAGTGCATATAGTGATATAAAGATCATAAATGTGCACCAGAAAGGTGGTGGTGCTGGTGTTATGTGGATAGGGATCACATCGAACCACTTGGACGATGAGTACATGGAAACAGTAAAGAATTTAAAAGGTGAATCCATCCGATTCATAATGCTTTTCCAGCCAATAATACCTTACTGGTTGCCTGTAAAGGTTTCTGACCCCCCATTCAAGCTTCATCATATAAATACCCCTCCCACACCCTGATGCCATCCCCACTACTGAATTCTGATCATTTCTTCTCCTCCATTTCATACTTCTGATCTCCTCCGATTCCTCAGCTTTTTTGTTTCATCAGTTATTTCCAGATCCCATGGCTTCTGTTGAGGTGAGCCAGCAACATATATAGTTATGTTAAACTCTTTTTAGTCAGATCACTAGTCAATTGGAAGCAATGCAATATGCCACTGAGAATTCTCGGATGAGGCATGCAAGAGAAAAATCTGATCTTTTTTTATGCGACATATCGACATAATTGAGGAGCTTGCTATACTTCACCTTCATGATTTCAATGCATTGGTGATTTTGATGATTCAGGTGCAAAAATAGGCCAATAATTAAATATCTGATACAAACCAGTGAGTTAATACTTCAGATGATCCAAACCAGATGTGTTTTATAGAAAAAAAAAATGTGGGACATCTCCCTTACATGCTCTTTGAGTCTTGACGTGTATTAATTCTGGTAATTGCAGGTGGAAACAGTTCCGGTAACCGAGGTTCCAGCAGAAACACCTGCTGCTCTCGCAGAAGTAGAAGCCGAGGCCGCTGCCGCCATAGCAGTCGAAGAGGTTGTCGAGGCCGCTGCCGAACCCGTCGCCGAAGAGCCCAGCGAAGAAGCTCCGGCGGCAACAGAAGAGGCAGTCGCCGAAGAGCCCAGCGAAGAAGCTCCGACGGCAACAGAAGAGGCAGTCGCCGAAGAGCCCAGCGAAGAGGCTCCAGCTGCAACAGAAGATGCAGTCGCCGAAGAGCTCAGCGAAGAAGCTCCAGCTGCAGCAGAAGATGCAGTCGTCGAAGAGCCCCGCGAAGAAGCTCCAGCGGCAACAGAAGAGGCAGTCGCCGAAGAGCCCAGCGAACAGGCAGAAGATGCAGTCGCGGAAGAGCCCAGCGAAGAGGTTCCAGCTGCAACAGAAGATGCAGTCGCCGAAGAGCCCAGCGAAGAGGCTCCAGCTGCAACAGAAGATGCAGTCCCCGAAGAGTTAAGCAAAGAAGCTCCAGCTGCAACAGAAGAGGCAACGGAGCCAACAGCAGAAGCAGAACCTGCAGCAGCGGCTGAAGCAGCAGCTGATCCCGAAGTTGCAGCACCAGCGGAAGAAGCTGAGGCAGAACTAGCTGCAGCTGAGCCGGCAGAAGAAGCAACGCCCGAGGCCCAGCCGGAAGCCGATGCTCCTGCCGCCGAGGAAACTGCAGAGCCCCCCGCCGTGGAAGAACCAGCACCGGTTGCGGCGCAGGAAGAGGTTGCGCCGGCCGCCGTCGAGGAAGAGGCTTCTCCGGCTGTTGCCGTGGAGGACGACGCGAAGGTAGAGGAGGCCGCCGAGGAGAAGGCAGCGGAGTAAGCAGATCAGAATGGCTGTTACAGCAATTACGAGCTTTACCTCGTTCGGATGGATATCTAAAGATTAATCTTTTCTATGTGTTATGATAATTTAGCATTAAATAAGCTGTCGATCTTTATCATATGTTTATTATGATGCTATTAGATTGAGAAGTGGGCTTGTATTAGTAGTTGTATTGTCATTTTATTTATGTTTGTGCTAATTTAATTAAAGTTGCTTCATAGTGTTCTAGTTTTCTGCTTTGTAATATTTTGAGTTGATCCGTAATTCTTCATTTATTGATTAATTAAACTTTGTGCAACATTTTTAACTGTCTTAAACAGGCGTAATTGTTTATATAATCGACTAATTTTGATAAGTTATAGCCCAATAGCTTTCCCAATTATTTTTAATCAATATAATAAAATTAACTAATAATATTTTTTAAAATCGCTAACTCAAATTGATACTTATTGATATGATCTTAATTAATTTAATATCACGTACTTGTGTATTTTAAAATTTTGTTTATTCTTAAATTAGTTACATATGTAAAAAAAGGGATAGCATCTTATCTTACAATTTAAATTTTAAGGAGGGCTTAATATTTGTAGAAATCAAAGATATATTGAGCTTTAATAAATGTTGGTTCGTGCATTTTTAACTCTTAGTACACTTATTACAAGTCAATCTCAATAGTTGAATTATTCATTTACATGGTCCGTATGAATTATCCTGCATTTTAATTAAAAAAAACAGTATCGATTCATCTTTAACGTTTTCATATTAAAAAAAAGTAAATTAAACAAAAGTTAATGAATCGCCTTTGTTTACGCATTTTTCCTTTTAACCATAAAGTTTTGCATTCAGAACTATATTATAAGAAAACAAAAAAAGAGAATCTGAAAATAAAATGAGAAATAAATTTCACTAATAAAAAATGAATTTCAGTTAAATTTCATGAATTAATTCATAGACGCATGTATAGATTTATCTGCTCATTACTACTTTAGTATTTGAATTAACTTTTTTTGTCATAGAATAACTATATTCTATGAATATTACAAAATTACAAAATATGTCGAATACTAAATGTGTGATTCGATTTTTAAATTAACAGAATATAAATATTAAAAGAATTATTTTATGACTAAAATATTTACTATTTAAAATTTCTATCTACGAAAAATAATTATTTTTTTTATTTTAGAAAAACAATTACCTTTTGTGTTTGTTCTATTTTCCTTTTTCTTTTAGATTATTTTTCCAGGCCTTTGCGTCGAAACCTCATCTTGAACCCCTCCAAACCCCTTCGTCCTCCAACTCCAACAAGAAATGCCATCAGCAAGTCTCCTCCTCCCTTTCTCCTCACAAACGCCCGCCATCACCTCCTCTTCACATCTCTCTCCACTCTTCCCATTCACCATCAAAACCCGCTTCCTCTCCATCTCCGCCTCCTCTTTTGCCCTCGAATGGAAGCTCCCAACCCACCGCCACCGCCCGCCCTCCTCTCTCCGTCATCGCAGCCGCCGCCGCTCCGTCTCTGCAACGGCTGACTCCGCCCCCTTCTTCCCTGGTTCAGGCTTCCAAGACTCGCCCGACGATGCGGCCGACTGGGACGCCTCCAAGTACGAGGCGCTGCTCAAGGGCGGCGAGCAGGTCACCTCCGTCCTCCAGGACATGCTCAAGCTGGTATAACAACTCCTTCTTCCTGCTCGTATCTCGGAATTATGTCGTTTGTTTCGTCTTGATCTTGTTCCGATGTCGGCTTCAGTTGGAGGACATGGAGTTGGACGCGGAGTCGGAGCCGCTGGCGGTAGAGATCGCGGCGCAGGGGGTCATCGGGAAGAGGGTCGACGAGATGGAAGCCGGGTTCATGATGGCGCTCGACTACATGATCCAGATGGCCGACAAGGATGACGACCGCCAGGTTCTCTATTAATCCATAGATTGAGACATGGTTATCCAAGTTTCTTAGCTCTTATTTCCCTATTCGATGCAATTGTCAATTGTCCACACTTATAGCTAGGTACAAGTTTTAAGAAAATTGGGCATGGAATTCACACAATTTTGTTGTTTGGTATCTGACTGAATCATTTTAGCACACACACGAAAGAAATGTAGTCCAAGATAAAATGAATTAGGACTAACTAGCTGTATGGTTTAGCTGTAGCCCATATGATATTGAAGTAGACCGGAAGTATAGTATTCACTTCTTCTAGGTTATCAAATCGTCGTACCTCTAATTGGACTTGGTTTTTAATGCCCATGGTGGCATCTTAACTGAGTAAGTAATAACAGTAACATCCATATAAGAATGGTTTTCTGTAGATTAGAAATATGATCCATGCTTTTCACCTTTCTTTGTCTGTTGGGACATTAAGTTGCTAAATTATGAACTTTGGTAGTGGGTTTCGTGATGAACTTAGGAATTAAGGATCTAAGATCAAGATAGGACACAATGTCATGTTCCTATATTTTCGGCTATGTGGATTATATTAATTGCCACTAACTTTAGCGATTAAATTGTATTTCTTATGCTTTTCCTTTGCCAAAGCTCATAATCTTGTCAAATATATTCTTAGTGAGAAATGTTTTACTTACTGGATTTCTATAGAGCTTTTTTTTTCATTTGGAAACCTGATCTTGCAGCCACATTGCTGTCTTTTTTCAGTATTCCTCAACCACGTCTTGATATGTTATTTTTTTATCTTCAAGGCAATTTGTTCTTGCATATTCATAGAAATATTCAGGAAAATAATAGTTCTTCTAATTTTGGTGTCCTAAGATAGCATCTCCTATAATCTTCATATTTCATAGAAACAACTTATCTTACCTTCCATACTAATATCATTTTTTCCAGCGCAAATCGCTTTTGGAGGTGATAAAACAAACCGTATTGGACCATCTTACGAAAAAGTGTCCACCACATGTGAGTGTTCAGAAACATTGCTAGTCAATATATAAGAGGAAAATCATTTTCTCACCTCTGAGTTTTTGGGTAACTAACAGGTACAAGTGATTGGCCTCCTTTGTCAAACACCAAAGAAAGAAAGTAGACATGAACTTCTACGCCGAGTTGCTGCAGGTGGGGGTGTTTTTAAAAGTGAAAAAGGTCTAAAAGTTCATCTTCCAGGGGCTAATCTAAATGATATTGCTAACCAGGCCGATGATTTGTTGGAGGTACATTTCATGTGCATCATAAAACAATGTTACTCTTCTCAAAGTTACTTACCCTCATTGTATCAAACCTTGACTATAAATGATGCATATGATGCATGCCAAGACAGTACGAAACAGTTATTGCTTTAATCTTTGTGTTGCCACAACCTTTGAACTCGCTCTTAATTTGGCAATGGTTTTTTTGTCAGAGATAAACAGCACCATTGTTATTCATGTAGTTGTCAGGTTTTCATCCTTGGTAATCTGGTTATGCTTATAGTTTTAGTCTTAATCTTATTAAATTTTTAGTTAATCGGAAGAACTTTAATATTCAAAATGGCAAATTTTCAAAGGAATTCTGCAATATTTAGATCTTTTGCATTTAAAGTTCTCTTCCATTCTGAATTCTACACTTCAAAAAGAGTTACTTTTGACATGTCTTCTTGTGTTGGAATGATATTTGATTCCGTTAAGATTTTGTTGCATTAATAAATTGTAAATGAGGTTATAGTTTGTTTCTCACATGATTTTGTTAATGGAAATTGTTTGATGCAGCGAATAGTGAATAATCAGCTCTGGTTGTTCCTTGTTCAAAGAACTCTTGTTTAGGCATTTCATATTAATAAACCACTGTGTTTTCGTCTGAGATTTCAATTCTTCCATGTTTCATCAATAGCATATTGTTCCATGACATTAATGTCCAAAATATTGAGTAAAAAGTGCAATTATCGGAGTACTTACAGTTTGAAGTAATTGTGCTTTTATCTTGTAGCTTTGTCTTCTTTTCATAGCAAATGATCATGGTGAAAAACTAGTATTTAAGAATTTGTAGTTATTCTTCTTTTCATAAACTGTACAATATATTCCCTCAAACAATGAACAGCATGTACATTAAATTAGAATAAAGCATGCCCTACATTTGGTGAAGTAACTTTTGTCAGGATTATTTGTTATGACTTGTAGACAATGGAATCAAGAACTACTGTCCCCGATAGGAAGTTGTTAGCAAGACTTGTATTAGTAAGAGAAGAAGCTCGAAATATGATGGGTGGTGGGCTGTTGGATGAAAGAAATGATCGTGGTCTGAGTACACTTCCAGAAGCAGAGGTCTGTTTCTCAATCCTTTTTTTCTACATTTTTCTTTTCTTGTTGCTGAAGAAGTATATTTCCTTAAGTACCTTCTCAAAAAATTATATAATTCTTTGAGTAGCAATTTTCATTTGTATCCTAGAAGCAACTAGTACTATTTCCTAGAAATGTTTGTTGATTATAGGAAGTGTTTATTTCAGTTAAGACATTTGGCTGCATCTGGTAAATTTGGTATGAACTTTCAATATCACTTAGGCCTGTTTTTCCTTTTCCATTAAAGACAACTAAGAAGAGTGAAAAACCAATAAACTTGTTGGAATTTTCTTTCCAGAGACTTTTTACTTTTTTCTTTCATGAAAATGATCCACCACTATTTCCACTGCTATGTATTTTTGCTTTACCTCCTTTTGTTTGAATATTTAAGATAACAAAGGAGGCATACCTTTTTCTCTTAAGCATGAACATTTATGAAAAGCGTCTGTTCCATGTCACTTGCCTGACAATGTTCAAAACATGTAATGGGGAAACTATCTTCTTTTATAATTTTCCCAAATCTAATTTTTCTTTATATTAATACAGATTCTTAAATCTGGTGGAAGTTTCGCATTGGCTTCATTGTTAATATTCCGGCTAGTTTTTGTGCTTATGGAATTTTATTTTTGTAGTTTTCACCTATAGTTGTGTATTAATATTATCTTGCTCAGGTGAACTTTTTAAGCAAGCTCGTTTCCTTAAGACCAGGAAATGCTGTCCATGAAATGATATATCATGTGTTGAATGGGAAAAATGAAGGTGCTGATACTGTAGATGGTGATGATGAAGAGCCTAATACCAGAGAAAGCATGCTTGGTGGAATAGCTGGACGGGTTTGTTATTGCGTTTACTGAACTCGTATTTGATAATTAGATAGCAAAAATTCCCTGCATATAAACAATTCCAATGTTTTTCAAATTAATAAATAGTTATTATCTGTTTCATAGGGAAGTATCACTGGGCGTAAACCACGTCCTGTTCGCCCTGGCATGTTCCTCGAAACTGTTTCAAAGGTACCACATCATAAGGCTCTATCGAAGTTATGATGAAGAAATACATATCGTTGAAGCCATGATTTCCATCTTTGCAAACTGCGGCCGCTATCTAAAATCTTATTGCCTGTTAGGTCTTGGGTGGAATCTATGCGGGAAACATCTCTGGAGTTACTGCTCAACATTTAGAATGGGTGGGTAATTATTTAATTTACTTGCTCGCGGGGTGTCTTCTAAGTTGCATCTAACGGGACATGCTTTCAGGTTCACCAGAGAACTCTTCAGATTCTGCAGGAAATGGCATTCCAATAACTTGATGACGTCATTGTGAATGTTGAAGGCATGTGACAAAGCTTCTTAACCATACATGCACGAATGCAAACATAAAATGACAGGTTTAAGAAAACCAAGTTCTAAACCTTGGGGGTTTGTAATACTCGAAAAGCCATAAAAAATTTGTGGTATAAGCGCGGTGGAATTTACGTTGAAGATTGAAGTATGAATTATGTTTGAAGAGGAAAGTAGGGGAAGGATGCACAAATGAGTTGAAGTTGTTTTACAGCTTGGCCAGGCTTGGTACAACATGATAAGATGATAGACTCACGAATCCATCTCATAAAGATGAAAAAGCTTTCCATCAGAATGTAACTGATAATTCCAAATCTAAGATATTGCTGTTCAGCAATACTTAATAAGATTATGAAGCTTTGGATTCTGTTTGTGAAATTAGAGTTCGGTAACTGGGTGTCTTTGTACTAATATATTTGTAACAGATATAATTCTTGAATAAGATGTTCCTGTTTTTCTTTCTTTTGGCTAAAGTCGATAAAGTCTGATTTTCTTGATAACTCGAAATCTCATCCTATTTCTTAGTGGCCCATCGCATTGTTGTTTGTTTTTTTTAAATTGAAAAGGATGTCTACCGTTTGTAGACATCTTGTTTTATTCATGTAATATTATAAATTTATAGCAAATGTTGATGATTACAAAATCTTCAATTCCTCCTTAATCGTCTTTGCACATATTAGTCAAATTTAAAGCATGCAAAAAGATGTCCCCAGAGCATCATTCCCCCTAAAGAATGCAATAATTTCTTTGAAATCAGATCATCACCCGTAAGACCGCAAGAGGCAAAAGTTGTATGCGCTGAAAATCACTGTTGTCTCCCCCAAAATGGAGATCTCCAAGAATTACCAAAAGCTTTAAAAATATAGAAGTAAGAAATGCTCAGATAATGTATGTCACTACCAATAACACCGGTTATCATCTCCTTCCTAATCACACAAAGATATATTTTTAACACCTTAAATTGCATTTAGAAAACATTCAGAAGTTGCAAAGTATCAAATTGAACTGAGCTGTGAAATCAGGAAATCTGTTAAAATTTGAATATCTGGACAATGCCCTAACATGAAAGACTTCTCCAAACTTCTTAAACACTACCAGTATCTTTCATATGTAATTCATATAGTTGTCATTACAATAACAAGAACAGTTGGAGGTATCCGAATGTTTGCTTCAATAGAACCACTTCCTTCAGCTTGGCATTTGAGCAAAGCTTCAATGAATTGGAAAGCCTCCACCAGCGAATTCAACCTCCTGTATAAAGTAATTGGTACTTGCATCAGCTTGCAAACAACCATAAATACTTATTATTCATCGATCTATGGGGAGAGAATCATAGGTGTAACTTAGGTGGCGCTTAAACCTATCAACAAAATGAATATGGGATCAATACATACTGGAGCAGGAGGGAGAGATGAAACCCAGTCCGATACATGCGTCGGAAGGAGACCCAACGTGTTTAGCTGGCGAGAAAAATGTGACAGGGAATCAAATATAGTACTGTGTTTGCATATTCATAACGTAGGAGCAGCATAAGAACAAGGCTTACTTTCCACACACCCAAACCCATTCCAGCCAAGTTGATGGCAATAAAGAGCAATTTTGGTGCAAGAGTGTCAACTCTCGAGTCTTTGTAAGGTTCAAAAACTGCAAAAGGGAGAAAATGTCAGTTCATATATGACGTTGAGCTAAAATAAACTAAAATATTCTTCGAGTAAAGCAAACATATGCAAAATTGTTCTATTAAATTGGAAATAGAAATGAAAATCCAACAACCCTTTCTATAAAGACCTGTATATTTCACCAAAAATATTCCAAGGTTTGCTGGAAATAATAGACGCATAAGCTCCTTCATGCTTATGCAGGCAAATGCAAGTCATCAGTTACTTTATTTGACAAATATTGAAGACTGCTTTTGTCAATATTCTAATACAGCTATAGTCTGTGATGCACTCAATACATAGTGACAGTTCTTGTTGATGTCAAAACTTATCATAACAAGAGGGAAAAAATAATTGATGATAAAATACAGCTTCACAGTCACTCACCTCTATGCCCATCATCATTACAACTTTCCTATATGAGGGAAGGACAGGAAAGATATAAAAACCATGGAAGGAAGATTGAAGAAGGCTGACATGGGGATAATTAATAAAATTTGTTGATTCCAATCTTGACATGAACTGGTTGGAGGAAAGTTTTTTTTGAAAAAGGTTGGAGGAAGGTTGCATTGATAGGAACTCAAGAGGAAAAGGTCTAGGCCCTGCTTACAAATTACTTCTCTTTCAAAAACAAGTCCAACTGAGTTTAAACAGTAAACTTGAATTAGCATATCATTTCTCTTCCATTGAACTGAGTCAAAATGGTACTTCATTGCCTAGTTTTGGGAGTATAAAAAACCTCCATACCAATTTAGACAGTTGGGAAATTAGTCATGTCTAGTTACATTTTTAACTATATATGAGTCCAGGGAACAAAAGAATAAAATAGAATGACGCAAGACACAATGAAAAAAAAAAAGAACTACTGGGGTACACTTATCCCATGATTTACCCCTTCTTAGCAAGGAAAAGAACTCCTTATGAAGATCGAAGGAAATGCTATAAGGCACCAATCCCATGGTGGAAGAGTGAAGATCTTAACCAAATGACCCATGAATGAGCATAGAGATTGAATAAAAGGAAAAAAAAATGAAATAAGTTGGCTCCTTGATATCTAACGCTTTTGTGTTGACATTCAAGCAATTGTTTACAGAATACAAGGAATTTTTTGAGAAAGGAAAACATGTCATTTGCCACTAATTTTACAGGATCAAACAACAAAAGACATGCCGCATAAATAAAGAGGTAAATACAAAAACTAAGTTAGTCTATCTTATCATCACAACACCAGAAGAATTAAACATATCAAAATTCTACCTAGTAAGAAATGGGGAATTTTTTAAAAGTTCACCGTAGTGTATAGTGTTACCTTTTATGCAAGTTCCAATTGCTCCAAAAGTAGTTTTGTGAGAGGGAGTTCCTAAAGTTGTTTTTTGAGAGGGAATTTCTAAAAGTTGTTTTCCGAGAGGGAGTTCCTAAAGGTTGTTAGCTACAACATCGAATGATAGTACATAAGCACCTGCCATGTGGCAAAGAAACCTGCTAAAAAAAGCTAGCTAACTAAAACCTGGAAACTGAAAAATATTTAGGAAAGCAAAAAACCCATCAGCCTTGATTGATAAGGACACAGTAGTCATGTCAAAGACATTTGCATCGATGAATATATTTCTGACCCAAAGCTCAAAGTCAAGTTTGACTCTTCATCCTGTTTTCCTACAAACTAAACTAATGATTTTGCAAAGTCACTAATAATCTTAAAAATGCGGCATGGCCAATCTGTCTAACATATCATCAAAATGTAGCCTCTAACACATGCAGAAATAAATTCTAAGAGAAGGAACTGTTCCAACCTTTTCCAACACTTTGCAGGGCACTTATTGGCTGCCAAAGAGCCGAGAATGTGATGCCAATGCTGAACAAGTGAACTGTGCTTCCAGCCATCCACATCATGAATCCCATCATTAATAAGTTCTTAAATGGGGCTTGAGCAATTTCCCAAGCTTTCTTCTCGGCGTGAAAAAGAAAAATAATGATGAAATAAGTGCAAAATGATAATAAACTGTAGGAGCAAGCATGAGAAACTTGAAGTTGAAAACAAAAGAATTCAGACTCTGAATTTTGGTAATTTTCATGAGACCCTAAAAGACTCTTCTTCATATTAGATTACATTCAAAATGTTTGCTGTGCTGTAATGATGAAGAGTAAATTCCCTGAGAACCATTAACCGACTTAGTAAAAAAATTGTTATAATGAACAAGTGCATGCATTGTACCATCCGTCAATTCTTTTGCATATATAAATGATTCAGTGTATTTTTCTAGAATTTAATGGTGGTACACCCCATTTAATGGGATGTACCATGTGCCCCTTCTGATTGTTGAAATCTATCTCAACGGTTGGATGAGAAACCAGTCTATTTTAATTGAACCATAGGAAATGGATCTAACAGCTCAGGAAGAAGGGGCGCATGGTGCACCCCGTGAAATAGGGTGTACGAACAATAAACCCATTTTTCTATGACCCAGCTCTGACAACTTACAAGATTTGCTTCAACGTCAACTTTGAAAAATCAGCACGGTCACATACAAGGTTGTCAAGATCAAGACTTTACCTAAGATCTGAAGGGGTCTGTGAGGTCGACAATCGTAAGATCAAATAAAGGATCATAAGATCTTACGCTATAATTTTTTTAAAAAAATTGAAACATAAAATTATAAAATATATATTGTTTTATGAATTTATAACAATAAAAATGATAACTAATATTAGTTTAACCACTATCCAACTAATAATCCCTATAATATATATATATATATATATATAACATAATCATAAGAGTAATTTAACTAATTTAAGTTGAATTAATAATAAATAAATAATAGTATGATTAACATGCAATATAATACACAATCAACCTTTAATATCTATTTAATACTAAATTTATTGTTCATGAAAAATTAGTATTAAATATGTTTGTCTTACTTTTCTATCTCCAAAAAAACATGTTGCACATGGTGAAAACAAAAAAATAAGTTAAAAAAAAATTGGAACAACATTGTAGGATCTTATGATCCTATAGATCCTACGATATATCTTGCGACCCTAATACGATCTTACGAAATAGTCCCAGGATCGAGATCGTAGACCCTATGTGAGATTGTATAATCTTACGATCATGATTGCAATCTTGACATTAACGGTCACATAGAATCATAGATACTAAAACCGGAATCCATAAAACCTCTAGCATCTAGTACATCATTTAAGGCAATAGGCACTCAAGAATAAATAATTTAGTTATGAGAACTGGCAACAGATTAAGCTCATCATCCTTTTAGCTGGTTTATCACAATTGATGTTCATGTAAAGGACACTTATTGCTAAAAGGCGTTGAAAGCTTATTAAAAGTTCAAAAAAAAAACCATTATTCCTTTCAACCCAAAGTTCAAAGTTTTCCTAAAAGTACCAACTAAATGTGAAAAAGAGAGATATGAGATGCTAAACCTCAGATGAGCGAGTAAAAATTAACCTGATTAACCAACAAACCAAAGGTTTTTGCATATTTGTTTTCTTTATATCTCTACTGAAGCACTGTACTAATCCATTTGCATTTTCCCCTACTTTTGCTAATCAAAATGCATCAGTAACGGCACACATTCGCTAAATTACTTTCTACACCAAAGATACAAAATTTAACAAAGAACAAAACAGTTTTTAGTTTATGCTATTGCTATCAATATGAGATGCATTTAGGAAATTAAAACCCAATATAATCATCTAAAGCTGCACAAGATACCTGAGCTTTCCAGGCCGCCTCCGCATCCTTCTTCTGTCGGCTAGAGTTAGCATCGTCCTGCAGATCGCAACAAAATTAAAGACGAAAACGAAGAACGTAATTAGGACAAATCGCGAACACAACAAACGCAATTGATCCCTTGGCGTGAATCACCGGCATCAATCGAAACAACAACAAGAACGTCAACGGTAAAGATGGACCGAGATAGGAGAGATCGATGCAGTACTTGGTCGGGAGAGGATCGATTGAAGCCAAGCGGATCAGGGAGGGCGTCGGCGTAGGAGGAAGACGAGGAGCTGTCTGCGGCGAACTCCACCGCCCATCTCCGGGCGATTCCCTTCCCCTTCTCCATTGCTGCTGCTGCCGTCGCCGCTGCCTCCTTTATTCTATTCTTACCAAATTGCCCCACAAGAGCAGTGGATGTGACGAGAGGGGAAGCAAAAATTATTTAAAAAAATTGCACATGAGTTCGGCCCAAGTTGTGGTGTATGGAGCGGCGCAGAATGGTTGGATCCGGGCTAGCCCAGAACGGTCGTTATGATTTGTTACTATTTAAAAAATCTAATTTACGGAAATATTTTTGTTTGATACCTGTTGGCGTAAGTTGATAATTTTTGTGAAGATATCACGTTTTATATTTTCTAATTTCCCCTCTAAATAAGAAGAGCACATTGAAATTAACTTTTTGGGTGCAGAATTCGAAGTGTTCTCACGTCATAAACCTAATGAACAATTCGTAATATAAGGCTTTGTTTGGCAATTAACTAATGGAGGGGTGGTGTGAGACGATGGAGTAGAGGGTGGGGTGGTGGAGTGTGGTGAAGTGTCATGGATTATTAGTAAACTCATGTTTGGATAAAACTTTATGGTGGTGGATGGGTTAAACTAAATCATGACATGTTTGAATAATTTAAATAAAAGTCATTTATACCCTTTATTATATATTACTAATTATGACCCTTAATAAATATAATATTATTATATATTTATTTAATTTATTATAATATTTATATATTTATCATTATTTATATCTCTTATATGTTTTTTCTCTTATCTTTAGTATTATTTTTCTCTCAATGTATTTTGTTTCTTTCACAATATTTTTATTTTTTTATTTTTTCAAAATAAAGATAAAAAGATCGAAGATGATAGATAAATATATATATATATATATATATACGAGATTGTAAAAATTTAAAATATATAATTGAATAAAACTATATATTAATTAATAAAAAAACATACTATCTAATCCAGGGGGAGGGTAGTTAAATCTTTATTCAGATTAAAAATACATTAATTTAGTGTTTCGACGAGACCAAAAAAAAAATTTTGATCAAGTTGAAGTTTCTAAAAATTGAGCAGGACTAGCTCTCAGTTATCCAAAATTTGCCTAAGTTTAATTCTATTTGGTTGTCACAAGTTTGCTTTACTGCAATTTCTTTTTTCAAATCGGTCGGACGACCAAGTCAATCATGAACTAGTAGTCGGCCTGATTCGAGTTGCCACAAAATCGATTTTTGCAAAAATTCGAGGTGAACCAGTCAAACTGGGATGAAGTAGATTGACTCAGAAAAACAGTTTAACTCATTTTTAGTTTAAACAAACATTAAAAGATTAAAAATTGATGAAAAATAATGAACAATTGGGAACATGTTATTGAGGAAGGAAGGTGAAAAATATCGAAAGCAGTGAAAAATACGAAATAAAGGTGATTGATGAGGGTGAAACAAGAAAAGAAAATTATTCAATAAAAAATGATTGAGATGGAATATGTAAGAGGAAACGAAAGAAGAACAGAAATCAAGCGAAACAATAAAAAATGTATAAGAAAACAATATTTAACTTTTTTTTATAAAAATAATATTAAATAATATGAAATATAAAGAAGAAAGATAATGTGCTAATGTTTTGATTATATCAAATGGTGATTAATAGATCAATATTCATTTTTTTTATTTTTTTAGAGACTTTCATCCATATTATATTTTTTAAAATTAATAAAAAAGAATATTATTTAAAAAAATCAGTTTGGTGTGAAAAAAATTATTGAACCGATATCGATGACCGATTTGATCATATAGATCCTATTATTAAAACATTACTTTTTTTTATCGAGAGTTAACAATATTCAGGATTATTAATCTGGTATTTGAGAACGTTCAATTAAATTGGAGACTCTAAAATTTGAATATGAGACTATTAACTCTCATTATCCCTTAAAACACAAACTCACTGATCAATCTGTATCAACTAATTTAATTTATGAAAATATTATTTTTTTAATGCATAAACCGAGGTTACAATATTATAAGACCTGAAAACCATTTGAAAGGTATAAGCAATCAGCTTTTCGCTTACATTTGTCTTCTACGTGCCATTCATTCATGGTGACGACAATCCAAAAAGGAAAAATACAGCCTAACACTCTTCTGATGCAAAGCCAGTAATCAATCACAGACGACCCTCCTCACAAGATCCATTGCCGGCCATGGTTTTCTCAGCAGTAGTACCGGCGGCGGCGGCGGCGGTGGCGGTGTAATGGGCGTGCTTCCACGAGCTATGGACAGGGTACTTGAGGGCGTTAAGCTCCACCTTCCTAAGCGCAGCTCTCCCCAAATCCACTCCGCAGATGTCGGAGAGTCTCACGAGGTAGAGCAGCACGTCAGAGAGCTCCTCCCCGAGGTGCTCCTTCTCCTCCTCCTCCCAGTCCGGCAACCCCTTGGCGACCTCTCCCTTCCATTGGAAGATCTCCGAAAGCTCCCCGACCTCACCCACCTGCACAGTTAATCCAAAACATATTGAGAATTCCAATAATAATAAATAATAATGATGATGATGATTATTTATAAATTTAATAACAATTTTTTATATATATTTAAGTTTTTAAATTTGCTGGTAGCTCAATTAGTTTCACAAGATATGAGAATGATAGATTATGGATTCAACAGTTAACCTCACGTAAATAGTTCTAAGAATATTAAGCCTTTGGGATCGTTAACCATCTAATTTCACAAAAGCCATTCAAAGAAAAGAGATAAGACTATTTTGAACATGGCAGTTAGAAGTAATTGCGTTATCTTTTTTGCTTGGCAGCAATAATACAACAAGTGAGCTGATCCATTCATATGATTGTTTCATATGTAACAACTCTGTTACGAAAATTGATGAGACAAAGTGAAAATTATGCACCGAGAAGATACACAAATTTACGAGTTTCACTTTTAATTGGACTACGTACTCGAGCGACGGTTAGAGTTTTTTTTTTATGTAATAAAATAGCAAATGATACAAGGTACAAATTCTAGGAAGTTTATATATGAGATTCTCGTATGAGATGGAAGACTTTGCCGCCCCAATTATTCGAGCGACTGTGATGCGCAAAAGTCATATGAATTTTCACTAAGTTAAGATTCAATACATTATCAACAAACTCTTCTCTTTAATCTTCCATTTCTTTTATCTTACCCATTTGAGGGAATCCATAAAAAAACAGAGGCCCTAATGTAATATGATGATCTAAATAATGGTTGATACCTCACTCTATACTTGATTTCATGCAAATGATACTAATGGCTACTAAATCGCACGTAGAACAATACAAGCAAAACAGAAAAGTAGTCCAGGCTCCAGAGCTAAGAGTAGAAGGAATGAAGGAAGAGAAGATTACCAGGGCCAGTAGGAGATTTCTTGGGCTATGGAACTGTTCCCAATCCCTTTCCTTTGCAAAGTCTGCCATTATCTTCCTTAAACTCTCAAGAGTCACATTGATCTTCTCACTTCCCATCATCTCTTTCTGTCTCTCTCTCTCTCTCTCGCACACACATGCAGAGGGCTGCTTTGGCTTTTATAGGTGAATGAATGAACGATAATGGAGCTTGGGAACTCATGTGAGCTATAGGAATTCGGGAGACCAAATGAATGATTGGAGGACGGAAGAAGTGCTTGTCATATGAAGGGCATCACGTTTATTGTCGCTCTTTACTGAAAAGGAATAGTAAAATAATGATTAAATGATATTGAATCGTCCGTCTCAATATCACATTAGTTAGGTATTAATATATTTGAACTTCGCTAAATTTAAATTAGAACTTAGGATTAATTAAGTATCAATAGCTCTAAATATATATAAATGAGTGAGGGCAATTTAATTACACACTTTTTTTAAATGTTAATATTATCTCTCATTCCTATACAGATTATATGTTTAAATATAATTTTACAGTATGAAAAAGAACGTCATTCATCTTTCCTAAATTACTCTTTTCATGTTAAGTAAATATATAAAACAATCCACCGCCCCACCACCTCTCTATTCCGAAATGACTCTTCTGAATAGTACCTACCAAAGAATAATAAAGTATAATATATTATAGTAATTAATCATCATAAGAATATATGTACTTATGTAGCGCGTTATATCTAACATTTGTTGCATTCATGAGTCAGGATTGGTCCTATGAATACATACATAACTTACCATGTCTATAGCATACTGCATTTCCCCTCATAAACTATATATATAATCATGTTCTTATTTTGGTTCTCAATCTTTGACCAAATTAAAAAGTTGGGGACATAAAAAAGACACAACATAAACACAAAGTCTTACGTGTATGTGGAAGTGGATTCCAAGAGCAGTGCGTGTGTTATATTTATAAGACTGCATGTGCAACGTTTACATCACTTCCCATGGGGTCTCTCGTTTGCTTCGTTCAAGTATTGTAATCCTATGCAATCCCAAAGAATTGTATGTTAACCAACACTGTCTCCCTTCTCTTTGGAAAAAAAAAAACATTAAGGAGGCCTTTCTTATTCAACAGATAATAATGACAACAACCAAATCAGAATTAAAATTAAGATCTTGGAACTAGATAAAGTATAGAGGATAAAAACATTGTCATTATTTCAGTTATAGAGAACATCAACAAATCAGAGAGACATAATCACAAACACAAAATTGATTGTGAACAGATTATCAATACGCTACAAGTTAATATTTACATAAATAGTGAAAATATAGCAAGACTGATAGACGGACACAGCTTTAGCTGAATAGTCGAAAAATTGGGAAGTATAATGGTAATGTTAGAACGCTTGAATGTATCAGGCTATGCCTCTTCAATCATCGAAAAAAAAAAACTTGTAAGTAGTCCAAGTTTCAGGAATCTTTTTGCTTACCAGTAAAGGAAAAAAATACAAAATTTTAACTCTTGTTGATGATGGCCCTTTGATGTGTCTTTTCTCCAATTAACCTCTGTTCACTCATTTGATGTAATATTTTACTTACCATCTGAAAAGCTATAAGCATTTGGAATGTCTTGACCTGCACACTCAACATACTGGACTTTCAGCTACTAAACAACAAGAAAAGCTTATCCTTTGGTGGTGGGGGTGGAGCTTCAGATGAGACAAACAAACAATACATTGCAACTGAGAAATTTAGGTCTTGGTGCCTATATGATAGATCACCATTCACCACTTTGATATTGATAAATTATTTGTCTTGAAAATTTTTGCCCTCTAATGTACCAACAGAAGAGGCAACATGATAAGTGTCCAGAGTTGATTCTTTTGTCTGTTCCCAAGCCAGACAACCATGTAGGGGCACTTTTATAGATAATTCGTAGGTTCTTGTCAGAGAAAATTTGGAGGGAGGGCACACGGTTGGAATCAAATCAGTAATGCATCACAGGGACAAAGAAATAACACCAAATATAAATGGGGTATAGTGGAGAAACAAAGTCTAGATCTAAGATTTTTGCATTGTACCTAATATATAAAAGAAAAACAGTCTCGCGAGCGAGATCTTGTATCACTAACCTAAAGTCATATGCTCAAGTTCTAAGAATCTTTTAAACTATAAAAATTGTGGTGGTGCCTTCGCCGCCTCATTGGGTCCTTCCAATATCTACTATATCTTAGCCAAGGAGAGTCCATTACATACATACTGTATCTAGGCGTGGTTTATCTTGGCCTTACGTGGAGAGAGTCCTTGGCTGTTGGCTGGAGGCATTGATCATGATGCATGTGACACGCAGTGAACCAGAAGACACTGCAGATGATGGAGAGATGCTTGCAAATGATGGAGAAGAATACATCTGTTAATAAGGAGGGTGAAGGAAGCAGAGGGGGGCTTGCTTGCCTGCCTGGTGTCAAGCATGGATGTTTATGCCTCAGAGGTCGTAGGACCATAAGTTGATGGGGAAGACATCAAATATAATCTCCAGTGTGCAAAGGCTTGTTATGGGATTCCACCACTATGTCCCTAATATTGCACAAAGCAAAAAGTTTGAGATCCTTTAGATTACATACAGTACATGTATATATCAGATATTAAAATGTAAGTAAACAAACCTAGACATGCAGTGTAATCCAGACAAATCAAATCCTCTTTCAGGCATGATTTAATTTAATCAAAGTCTTCATAGTTCATACCAATTGCAGGATGAAACCTCAGTGTGCTCTATTAATCATTGCATATGCTAATAGATAAGTATAACTGAGAAAAATAGTCACAAGTCTGAGCCTTCCCCATTTAGTATTCTTAGGTACACATTCTAACTTTTATTGATAAATTAACAAGTAGTCTCCAAACAGGCACCACCTACTCATCTGGCCAAACAGCTCCAGCATTGGTGTCCAAGTGAACACGAACAAAATGTTCCATGTTTGTACACTGATTATGTGATACTTTGCTGCCCCCTTGTTGCCTGGATGGAGGAAGCACAGTGATGCAGAACAAGCCCCAATTATTTATTATGAGCGCAGACGACGAAAGAATTAGTTATGGGCTTCAGCCCATTAGTTTATTTCCTATTAGTTTTCCTTTTCTTAATTATACTAATAGTCTAGTTTCCTATTCTTAGTTTGATTAGTAGTCTATTTTCCTTTTCTTAGCTTCATAGTTTCTTTGTGTTGGCATCAAGGTGCTTGACCCCTATAAAAGCCCTTGGCTGATTGTTAAAGAGACACTTTTCTGCTGATTAATAAAATTACTGCTTAAATAAGGCTTAAGGGTACTTGGGATTACATTACACAGAGGATTTGGGTTGACTGGTGGAATAAAATGTCTTTTCCTGTATGAACCTGCCCTTGTTTCTCTTGATATTCTGGATGGCAGCTTGGCTGCAGTCTGTCACTGTGCAGTTTTCTCTCTCATTCTATTATACTGCATGATACTGTGTTACAGTGCTCTTAATAGCATTAACATGTATGTTTTCATGTGATCCGACTACAACTTATTTGATAGCTCAGATGCAATCTAGTGCAAGACAACTACTGGTGACAAATATAATGACATAGATGAGCAAGGAAGAAAATGAGTAGAAGGGAAAATGAGCACAAGTGGAGGGATGGATGAGGCTACAAAGACGTGGAGTAGGAAATCCTAAAAAATGAATTCTACTTCAAGAAACAACGAATAACTAAAAAAATGACAAATTTTAATGCTAAGAATCCTTCTGGTCTTCATTCTTAAGTTGATTACCTGATCAACCAACAAAAGCTTCGCATATCGATATTTCCTGCTCCATGTTTTATCTCAGAACAGAAAATAGAGAATTCCAAGTACATTTTTTTCCTTATGTAGCTGGTGTTAGGTGAGTGTATTATTAATACTCCACAATAACAAAAAAAAAAGAACTGATAAGTTTATAAGATTTACATCATACCTTAATACCTTATGGTGAACTAAGTTGTTTGTAAAAGACCTAAGTTTGCACATCATACTATTCATATTCAAGAAGAGACAATTACTCCAGATGCCCATTTTATCACTTCTTGCTTATGGATCTTTATTAAGGTGAAATTGAACAAACTGGCTGAAACATTACTGTTTGGATCCTTAAAAAGTAGAAGAAAACTTTCACGTCTCATTGATTATCATAGAAGGTTCTAGAATGTCTCTAAGAAAAAGGCTCCCAAAAATCAATGCTTTAGGAATAAATTCAGAAGTGATGTGAGAGAATATGCAGGAGAAAGCTATCTGATAAAGGGTATTGTCTATGACACTTACCTTAGCGGGTGATTTTTGAAATTAGCCCAAACATGATAATTTGGAAGTACCTGCAAACCCATAGCATTCTAGTAAATATATGAAGGGGGATAAGTAAGCTCAGAAAACTACAATTAAATTTGACCTGTAAAGCATATATACAACTAGTCACTAAATGGCGAACATCAACTCTCCAATATAAAGAACAGTGGCAAGAACCCGAGAGGGAAACAAAAAGGCACATGTCACATAATCTAGTGTCATATGCTGAAATGAAAAAATAATAAAAAATCTAAGAAAAATATGATGATATAATAACATTATCATCGCGATAAGGTAGTAGAAGAAGGATGGCAAGAACCTCAATTATTCATCTAAAATAGGAGGCAATTAAAAACTGCAACTTACTAAGCTGAGTGGACAAATACTTTTCCCAACTCAGATGCAGAATCTAATTAGCATTATTGAAGCACACATGAAGTCACATGTTATAGTATATTAAATGATCCTTATCCATTTTCTCTAGTATAGACAAACAAACTATGATTGAAATAAAGATTCTTATCAACAATATATGATAAAATAATCATGTTGTAAATATCTTTTTCAAGAATTAATACAATGAGACGACCGTAGTCTTGACAGTCATTCTTTCTCTTCTGAAAAAAATGATAAACATCCATGAACCACTACTCACAAGCAAACAGATTTCAACTATAGGTATATTTCACAATGATCATAACCACATCTGCACTCAAACATACGTGAATTGGTATCATTTCTCGACTGGACCATCACTACATAAAACTCTGTATTTGCGGAAGTTTATGTTCACAGCTGCACATCAACAAATCTGTTTATTTCTGTAACACAGGGCACTTTTAATGCAGTTGCTTGGGTATTTCCACCCCCAATGATACCTGCGAGTCACCCCTATTGACATTATGCTCTGATCAGATCATCATATAAATGCACAGTAGGGACAAATTCTGTTATCCTCATGACATCTAGAAACATTTCAGCTTTGTGAGGTTTCCCACATTGGCAAAGATTCAGAATCAATGAGGATGTCCATTAAGAACTTTATGATTCATTTCATAGTAAAATTTATGAATTCCTTCAGCATTACTCAATAAGCTCTAAGCATGTAGCTGCATTGACAGTAAATCCTCTGCTCAACTAGGTAGAAGTATCTTGTTAAGCATCTCTTCATTGTAATTCTAGCATTCTTCCAATCTGTCGATACTAGAATATCCATTAATTACACAGTTGTATGTTGCATCATATGGTTAAACCCAAAGAAGCCATCTGTTCAATCAAGTTACTATCTTTTTCAATGCCGCCATCCATGATATGACATCTGATCAAACAGGCATAGAAAGGAATTTGGACTACTTCCCCTACTAAAAATTATCATCACAAGTCTCATATGATAATTTCAATTTATCCATCTTGCACTGAACAAAAATAACCAGGAATAAAAGTATCATCAGTAACATGACAATTATAGAATCGCATTACCCATCTTAACAATTATTTACTGTCGATGACACGACAATTAATATGAAAGATGAACACTTGATTACTAAATGATGCACCAGCAGCTCCAAATCAAATGGAATATGATGCACTCCAAAAATATTCAAAATGCTGAAATATGTTTTTGAAGGCAATTTCTATGGTGTCCACTTTGCTATATGAAGAATATGATTTATAGATTACAAAATACCTTTTGAAATTTTAATCCTAAATCTAAATTCGTCAACATGAATTAAGTTTTAACATGGATGCCATTGGGAAAAAAAAATATATGGTGGGCTTAGAATAAATGGTTTAATACTACTTCAACATTGGTTTATTAATCATAAGGTACAACTTTTATCTCAATCTTCTCAGAACATGAATACCAATATCCACACTTCAAGAGACAAATAATTATATCACCCAAATTGATCGCAGATGGATGAAAGAATCATGTCAAATGCACAAAATTTTCAGAACTTTATGCCATATACACCAACTCCACCCAGCACAAACCTATTACAATAAGAAACAAATATAAATCAAAGCATCAACACATCATTTCAGAGAAAAAAAAATAAAGGGATAATTAAACAAAAGGAAAGATAATTTTCTTTAGGTAAAATAGTTCAATCATATAGTTCTCTTATATCAGGAGCCAACTTTAACTATATCCCACACACCCCACCTGCATCTTTACAGCTTCTAGAAGCCCTCATCACATCAACTGGATAACAGAATATTTAGACTTTAGAGCAGACTATCACAAAGCTCATTGGGCCAGAACACATGCCAGGTCTGCATAAAACTTCAATTCTTGTGCTACTGTGACATCCAGTGCTTGGCCTTCTCAAAACCATTCCTGCATAAGTGATAGTCCTCAAAGGCTTGTTTAATCTCAGAACTTGTGTTCATAACAAAAGGACCATATTGGACAATTGGCTCATTCAGTGGCTGCCCTGCGATCAGAACAAACCTCAAAGGCTTCACTGACTGGTTCCAGACACTGAGACCATCGCCTGGGCTCAAGACCAATGTGTGGTGGCCTGTTGCAGGAGGTGCATCTTGGCTACCAAATATGCCTTCACCTTCAAGAACATACACAAAGGAGGTCCAAGATTCTGGTACAGGCTGGTGCACTTTAGCACTTGGCTGCAAGGTGAAATCAAGGTACATAGTCGGCGTCACTGTGTAGACAGGTGATCGGACGCCCAAAGACTCTCCTGCTATCACCCGAACCTCAACTCCATCTTTCTCAGCTCTGCTGACATCCTTGCTCTGGATTTCCTGGTATCTAGGCTCCATCCTTGGCAATTTCACATGCAGAAGTGTGAGATTCTCAATGACTAAATGCGACGAGAATAAGACAGTAGGAATTGGATTCTTACATTTTGTCTTTGGAGGAGAGATTGATCCAGAGCTGCAAACCTCGGTTCTCTCCATCCGTGGCAGGCATTTCTGAATGGATAATCCCGCGGCCGGCAGTCATCCACTGCAATGAAAATCAAGTTTAGCCAAATATCAAATGCAGATTCATATTAACAAAAAATAATTATCTAATAGCAAATGTCAAAATTTGACAATCCAGTTTGCCGAAAAAAAAACAGATGTAAAAATAATTTATAGCAAGAGGAAATCTAATAACAATCGCTTGAAGGGTAATTCAATTTTGTATACCTGCAAATCTCCTGCTTCGATGGTACCTTTGTGGCCAGCAAAGTCTTGATGCTTGAAGGCACCCTGGAACACACAGACACAACATTAGAACAACAGTCCACCTATTTTCTCTTCTGTCACAAACAGAAACGAGGGAGCTTTTCAAACCTGCAGCATGTAAGTAACGGTCTCAAACCCTGCAAATAGCACAAGGACAAACCCATTATAACAAGCAAATCGACAGGAAGAGAAACGGGGACAGATGTTGATAGGGGAACAAAGAACAAACCTCTATGAGGATGATCGGGAAATCCCGCCGGAGCAGACACTGCAGCGCGTAAATGCCAAAAGACAAACGAAATCAGCAATCAAAGTGGACCAACAGAAAGGGCAAAAAAGGACAAAACTTTAAGAAATAGGAACACAAAAAAAAAAAAAACGTAGAGAGATGATCACCTGCCAATGCTTCGCCTGACGTTGGCTCCATCGCCGTCCGTCTGGGGGTTGGCGAGCACCTTCTTGACGACCTGCCGGGGGTTGGCAAAGGCGGGGCTGCTGCTGTCGCGATCCGCCATGATGCTCCTGCGTTGGCTTCTTACAGCGAGATGGAAGAGTTGTCGCGCGTTGGTGCAAGTTTTGGGAAGATGGATTGGATTTGGAGGACATGTGAACAGGAGGATGCCAGAATTTATAGGAGAGACGCCGCCGCACAGCCGCATCAGACCCGTCATCATTCGTCGTGATCTCTTGTAATTTAACCGCACGCGCATCTACTAATAATACCTCGCCTTAATAATTTCACTATTTTTTTCCTCTAATTAATGCGATATATTATAAATAGTATATATATGAGACATGATAACACATTTATTACAGTTAACAATGGTTAATGAATTAAAATTTAATTTTAATTTTAAACCTTAATATTAATTATTAATAATTAATTAAAATAAAGAAAAAAAGAACAAATAAATATCTTTTTGTGGTTCTTATTAGCCCAAGAGAAGTGCATAAATTTAGTTTGGTGTGTCGCCCACGTCTGATTATGTCAAGCTTGCGCTACGATGACATCATCCGATGAATTATTTTGATTTTGAAATACTCTACTTCATAATTTTATTAGTTTGCTTTACATTTTCTACAGTTATAAAAGGATCAAAATTGATATACTGCGAAAAACAAATTAAATATAATGTGGCACAAAAAATCATAAGGTAATGATAAAATTTAAAATATTTTAATTTATAATCAATGTACAAACTTTGTTTTCTAAATCAAATATTTTCACCGACGACAATTCTTAAAGGTGTGTGGCTCAAATATATCTAAATACCAATTAACAAATTAATTTTAGATAACATTGATAAAAAAGATCAAGTAATTCCATTTTCAGGTGTCCTTTG
Organism: Pontederia paniculata; assembly: GCA_001647135.1. Classification (NCBI taxonomy): domain Eukaryota; kingdom Viridiplantae; phylum Streptophyta; class Magnoliopsida; order Commelinales; family Pontederiaceae; genus Pontederia; species Pontederia paniculata. The sequence continues at coordinate 8,404 of LTAE01000490.1, read as the reverse complement.
AACTTCCACCCGTAGTCAGAGTCTTACCTTCCCTAGATGATAAAACAATATTGAGTTATGTGATTGAAAAGATAAAATTTTATATATTACTTGAAGCATGTGCATCATTCATTAATTATTTCTATGAGGATTTATTCTTTTTTAATTTAAAGTAAAATAATATGATGGTTGAGCTTACTTTTATTTCATAGTTTAAATTTTTTACTTAACTTATTTCATAACTCACTCTTTTTTCTAAATATTTTATAAGCTCAGAGTAAATCATATTTTACTTATTAAATTTGGAAATGTTTAGAAATGAATGAGTGATTTTAATCTTATCGCAAAATTATTAGAGTTTGTAAGTATCTCCATTTAACACCATTTATGAAAAAATATTTAATTATAATTTGATTATTTTAAATCATTGATATTGATATAAAATAAATTGAAACGGAAATTAGGCGTCAAAGAAACATCAGCCAAGACTTTTCTTTGTCGTTTCAGTTTCTAAGTGGATTAGATATCAAAATGAAAGATCTTAACTTTGATTTTGAAGACTTAACCTAATAATATTTATATTTTCTTAGAAATATAAAATATATTAACCAATAACCACAAAAAATGATTCCTCTTTTTTTCTCTAAAGGTAATGTTCTTTATTTCAATTATAAAATGTTATGGTTAAAAAAAACTAAAAAAAAAGAAAGACATAAGGTTTTCACGTATGAAAATTAAATTCAAGATATTTTCATATTCAAGTTAAAGGACGAGACACTACACCACAACTTTATTTCCAAAAAATATTCTTTAATTTAATGCCACCAAACATTTTTTAATTTATTTTAATGCGGTAATTAGAATTTGAATATATTATTCTATTCAAATTTGAATTTAGCATTATAATGTCTGATTTCCTCATTCATTACATGAAACAATTATTTTACCTAATAAAATTAACAGTTACAAAAATTTTCCTTTTTTGGTCACGAGTTATTTTGTGTCAGAAATCATTTATGTCGTAGTTTCTTTATCTAATAAAATTACAGGCATGTATAGTAAAAGTTTTCCTTTTTTATCATGATATTATAAAAATCAATTTGTCTTAGAAAAAAATTAATTCCATACATATTTCATCCCTATATACTCTGCATTTATTTGTTTCAGCTTTAAGTTGTAAATGAAATGACAAAGGTTCTTGCCTAACAAAAATAAGATTAACATATCCTTCAATAATGCCCAAGACAAAGAGATTGGGGGATCCCACTTAACAGTGCCCTACACGGTCTTCTGATGGTCTATTGATAAAATATGAAAATTTAACTTTTTAAAAAAATTGATTGATAAAAAATGGTTAGAGTCTACTTATCGTTTTTCTAAATAGTCTTTATTTTCTTAATATTTAGCTGTAAAAATAAAAAATGAGATGAATCGTGTTTGAATTCAAAATAATCGTGAATCTTCAAAATCAAATTTAATGATTTAGATTATTACTAATGAGTAATTAATGAAAGTTCTAATCATATTCGATGAAATTTTGGTTTTGCTATCAATGGAGGTGATCCAATCAGTCATCGTAATTACACTATTTTGACCTAAATAAGTTTGGACAACTATGATTTGTCTAAATTTAACATGGCCGTTGATGTCAAAAGTAGAAGCCCACTAGGATCATTTTCCCCTAATAATAACTTATCGATAGTCAAAGTTAACACCAGGAAAATTTATAATATATCGATTAAAATATATAGTTTTGTATTTACCACATACTAAATTTAGAAATGCTTTTGTGAACTTCTCCCTATGTAGATTATCGGGTTCCTATTCAACCCAATATTTTTGGGTCGTCGAATTTGAATTTAAGGATACAAATTTCAGTTGTTTTAATAAAAGTAAATATATAAGAAAATAATTCGTTGTAAAGTGATCTTTTAAAAAACAATTTATTTTCTCGTATCCGGTATATAACTTTTTAATATATAAAATAATTTTTAAAATATAAATAGTGAGATGAAATTATTTTTCATTTATAAAAGTATAATTACTCTATTCAAATTTAACTCATCTTTTTCGGTCGAGAAAAAAATATTTCTCGATTAATCATTTTATTTAATATGACCAAATAACAAAAATTCAATAAATTGTTTTCCGAAAAAACTGTCAAAATAATCGGAGCCTGACTCGTAAAATTTTAACGCATTTGTTGGTGATCAATCTACATCTTGGTGATTCAGAAAATATTGATAAAATAATATTACACATGCGCATAATTTTATATTTTTTAAATAAAATATTTATGCAATGCTTTATCTTATTGTGCAGCTCACTATTTTTTATATTGCATATATGTGGGCTTGTGATCATAGACTGCACTAATACATTTGTAGAAGAATATGAGAAAAAACAAGTTACCGTAATATAAAGCTTCACACTTATTATCTTTTTTTTATATAAACTTAAAATTTCTTGCTGAAGTCCAAGTGCTTTGATTAGAAATATCATCACCCTTTTCGGCCTAAAAGTCCATCCCTTTCATAAATAGTCTAAGTCCGAGATCTCCCAGTAATTCGAGAAAATATTAGAATGCGTTTAGGAGAGATGAACATTGTGAACTTGTGTTTATTATTTTATGTTTAGTTATGTGTTAAAAATAGTATGTATAATCTCAAGAATATTTCCTCAACGAGTTTGATTTAACTAAAAAAAATATCAATAATTTTTATCTTTTAACTTTCTAGTCATTTGATTGGTTGTAAAAGTATATTAACAAGTCTAATCATTTTTCACGATTGTCATCATATTTTCTTAGGATTTTGCTTTGACTAGTTTATATTATTTTAAATTGTACGTCTAATTATGATTTAATAATTTTGTTAATGAAGATTTAGATGAGTTATTTATCACCCCTGACACCATTCATAATAGATCACGTCATTTGATATTCAATTCAAATGACGTGGGCTTTTTCTTGGACAAGGTCACGCATGGTGTCTAGACTACCNATTTAGATGAGTTATTTATCACCCCTGACACCATTCATAATAGATCACGTCATTTGATATTCAATTCAAATGACGTGGGCTTTTTCTTGGACAAGGTCACGCATGGTGTCTAGACTACCAGAGCGTCTAGACAAGCTCTTTGGAGTGATTTTGGAGAGTAAGGTAGCGGAATGTTTGAGCACAACGGGCCGTAGAGCAAGGTCATGCAGTGCGTCCTGTGCGGCGACGCTTGGGCAGGCTGCGCGGAGCGTCCTGAGCGGCGATGCTTGCGCGAGACACTTGTCTTATGCGGCAACACTTGTCGGGCGCTCGAGCGTCAATGATCCGACGGGGCACCGAAGGGACGCGGGCACCGAGGGACGCAACAACAAGACGAGAGTGTGTCTTGAGGCGCTTCGATCACAATGCGGGTGCCTATCCCGCTATTGTGGCATGCACACAGGAAGCATCAACGTTTCCATAGGAAATGAGCAAAACATTGACGAATGCTTGGGAAAATGAGAGATTTTCATTATTCAATGCAAAATGCTTACAACTGAGTTGGGGATAACATGTTTCTCTCTAATATACCACAGGCCCAGTGGTAGAGTGGCGGAGAGTAACGTGGAGGACCATCCCAGGAGGTGCATACTATACATAGTAAGTCTTAAGCTACTAGAAGAATGTAAAGACATTACAAAAGTGGTAAAAAAAGGAAATACATGGAAATCCTAGGGAAAATAGGGTGATTCGTGACATTCTCCCCCACCTAAGTCGGCGACGTCCTCGGCGCTGCATATTTGAAGTCTTCAATCTTATGCTTGAATTGCCATAACACTTCGGCAGACTCCCAACTTGCTTCAGACGCCGGTCTTCTGACGAGGTACTCCTTCTTGCAGGGAGTTCCTCGGACGCAAAGGATTTCTTTAACATCTTCAGAGAATTGCTCGTGGACGGCCGGGGAGCGCGGTTTGACACCCCATGCTCCGGGTCTTCAGCATCTTCGACGAACGACTTCAGCAGGCTCACATGGAAGATAGGGTGATGACGGATTTGAGGAGGGAGCTCCATCTTGTAGGACACATTACCCACCTTCTTCAAAATCTGAATGGCCCCTCGTAGCGACGGAAGAGGCACTTGTGTAGATCCTTGTCGCGAAGTCGAAGATGTCCAGTCATCTTCACCAAGACTTGATCTCCTTCCTTGAAGTGGATGTCACGTCAGTTTGTGTCGGCCCACTTCTTCATGCGCTTGGAAGCTTGATGGAGACAGGCTCTGGCGAGGTTTCTATGTTCATGTCATTCACTCACTAGACGATGGGCAGTAGGGACTTTACCGCCATAGGAGGTGGCGGCATCATTAGGAGTGATAGGTTGTTGGCCCGTCACTATCTTGAAGGGACTCTGATTGGTCGATTCGCTTCTTTGTAGGTTGTAGGAGAATTGAACGATGTCGAGCAGCTTGGCCTAGTCCTTTTGGTTGGTGCTGACGTAGTGCCACAAGTAGATCTCTAGAATATCATTCATCCGTTCAGTTTGACCATCGGTTTGGGGGTGAAGCACCATTGAGAAGTGCAGGTTGGAGCCCAAGATCTTGTATAGCTCATTCCAGAAGTTGTCAATGAATCGCCCATCTCGATCATTGACAATGCTTTGTGGAATGTCCCAGTACTTCACCACATTCTTGAAGAAGAGATCCGTAGCTTTAGTGGCGAGGCAATTTGGAGAGCCGGCACGAAAGATGGCATACTTGGAAAACCGATCAACTACGATCATGATAGTGCCTGCCCCTTGAGACTTTGGCAATCCTATGATGAAGTCCATGGAGACATCCTTCCATGGCCGCTCTGGAATAGGCACGGGTTCCAGAAGCTCGACAGGCACTTGGTTTGACCACTAGTCCTGCTGACAGATGAGGCAAGTCTTCACATAAGCTTTGACATCTTCCTTCATTCCTGGCTAATATAAACGCCCTTTAAGAAGTGCTAAGGTGCGACGTATTCCAGGATGACCCGCCCACTTTGAGCCATGGCACTCCTTAAGAACTTCTCGCCGCAAGTTGTCTGCTTGAGGGACATAATAGTGATGTCCCTTTGTGAAGATGAGATCGTCTTAGACCCAGAAGTGGGAAGTCCTTTCTTCCTTGGCTTCTCTCGGAGGTTCTATGCGGTTGGATCAAAAACCAACCCTGACTTGATCCTAGCAATCAAGTTGCCCTCGGAGGAACTAATGGACGCTAGTTCCACTCGTCGGCTGAGGGCATCGGCAACAACATTGATTTTGCCAGGTTTGTAGTTGAGGACGTAGTCGAATTCGCGAGAAAATCCTGCCACCTAGCTTGCTTTGGTGAGAGTTTCTTTTGCATCTCGAAGTAGCTCATCGCGACATTGTTCGTCTTCACCACAAAATGAGAGCTGAGTAGGTAACGTTGCCATGTTCTAAGGCAGTGAATGACGGCAGTCATCTCCTTCACTTGCACGACGTATCGCCGTTCCGTGCCATTGAGTTTGCGACTCTCGAACCCCACGGGATGCCCCTCTTGCACTAGAACACCCCTGATGGGAAAGTCGGATGCATCTGTTTGAAATTCATAGGGCAAGAGGTGATTCAACAAGGCCGGCACCAGTTCTTCGGTCATGGCTCTCTTCAACTTGTCAAACGCCTTCTAGAAGTTAGGCGTTCATTCCCATCAATTGGCCTTCCGAAGGAGGTTTGTCAAAGGAGTCTTCATGTGGGAGTAACCTTTTATGAACCGTTTGTAGTAGTTCATGAGGCTGAGGAAGGATTGCAAATCGGGACTCGGGCGGTTCCCACTCCTGGATGGCGCGGATCTTCTCCCCATCCATCTTCTGTTGGTCACGCCCGACGACATGTCCAAGGAATTGTACCTTCGATTGAGCACACTTCTCCACTTGACATAGAGCTTGTTTTGCCACAACACCTCGAACACTTGGCGAATGTGCTGGACATGCTACTAGGTGAGGCTATAGATCATGATGTCATCGATATAGATCACCACGAACCTATCAAGGAATGGTTGAAGGAGCCGGTTCATCAAAGTGCATAAGATAGCAGGAGCATTGTGAGGCCAAAGGGCATCACCAAGAACTCGTAAGAACCATACCGCGTGACGCACACCATCTTATGCACGTCTCCTTCGGTGATTCGTACTTTCCATTAGCCCGAACGAAGATCCAACTTGGTAAACCACCTTGCTTTGCCCAGCTGGTCGAACAAATCCACCACAAGAGGGATGGGATACTTGTTCCTCACTGTCAACTTGTTGAGGGCCCAGTAGTCGACGCATACACGAAGAGTGCCATCATGCTTCATTTGAAAGAGGACCGGGGCATCGTAGGGCGACTTGGAAGGCCACACGAATCCTGCTTAGATGAGTTCGGCTAGTTGCTTCCTTAGTTCCGTGAGTTCGGGCGGGGCGAGCCGATAAGGAACTCATGCAGGCGGCTTTGCTCCAGAGATCAAGTCGATGACATGACCCATTTCGCGCTTCGGTGGCAACGTTTGGGAAGTTACAGAGGCATGACATGCACGAAGTTCTCAAGTGCTTGGAGAACTTTGGGAGGTGTTGTCGAGAGAGGGTGCCCGGAATCCTTCGAAATGAGGGCAGTTAAGAAGGTGTGCTCCAGCTTCCCTTCGCCACTTGCATGACTGAGAGGGTCTTGATCTTATCTTCGGTCCCCAACTTCACAGAAACATTGTAGGGACTCTTTGAATCCATTATCACCAAAGGGTTCGTCAGAGAGAAGACACATGCGGCAATGTGTCTCAGGAACGTCATCACCAACACAACGTCATAGTCATCCACTGGTGCCACAATGGCATCAAAGCTTCCCGACCACTTGCCAATGCGGACCTTGAGGCCAGGTGTCATCCCGAGTGTAGTGATCGCATTCACATTCACAGTCTTGAAGGTCATAGGGGCCTTCTTGACCGCAAGCTTGAGAGTCTTGGTGGTCGTCTCTAAGACGAAGAGGTCTGACGCTCCTGTGTCGATGAGGGTGCAAAAAACCTTCCCATTCAACTTGATGTGAGTGTAGAGTCTAGCGCTCGATGGGGCACTAGTAGAAGCCTTGATGGCGTTGAGGACATGCATGGAGCCAAGGGTGCCTTCTCTACTTCCCTCTCTTCAGAAACCATAACAATGACGATGGCGCACTTTGGGCAATCTTGCATCCAATGTGGCCCCAAATGTAACAAGGACTTGGTGGGTCTCGCTTCAGCTTGTCCTTGTTGAAGCGCTTCTTTCCATGCACTTCTTTGCCTTTGTCACATGGCGGAGCATGCGGTCTGCTACCATTTGGCGGCTTTGGCTTGTAATCTCCCCCACTATTGCCCTTGCCCAAGGGCTTCGGTTGCGCAATCATCGGTTTTAGGGCATACTCGGCGAGTGCTTCCGCGACAGTCGATAGAGTGCAGAGGTTGGTGCATCATTGCATGTCCAACTCCGTGCAGGCCCAAGGCTTCAAACCGTTAACGAATCTTGCTCGGAGGATCTTTAAGGCAGAGCTCGATGAACTCCTTGACGTAGTCCTTCAATGGTCCCTTTTGCTGTAGGCGTAACAACGCCATGTTCACCTCAAAATCCGAATTGGCGGGCAGAAGTGAGTTTTGAGCTTCTCACTAAATTCCTCCCACACCTCGTTTGCATCCATGTCGCCCCGATCGACATCTTCGCATATGCAACACCACCAAAGTTTTGGTCGCGTCTTGTAAGAAGAATGAGGAATTGGTGACCATCCTCTCTTCTGAAGTAATGTCCTGGGCTTTGAGGTAGTATCGAACATTCCAAAGGAAGTCTTTGATCTCTTTTGCCGACCTTTCGCCTTTGTAAGGTCGTGGCCTTGTGATGTCGATGGGTCTTCGCTCATGGGATGGCCCGGGTCCGCATCCATGAGTGCCTGTTGTGCGACGCTCGAGCAACTTGAGCTTGTCGTCAAACTCCTCAAGAAGGGCATCTCGCATGGCGACTAGCTTGTTGTTCATCGATTGCCGCAGGTTCATGATTGTTGCCTCCATGGTCTCGACTCGAGCATAGAGTCACCACTTCATTTTGAATGTCCAGGATGCTCAATGATTCTTGCGAGAGGAGTTGATCTCGCATTCCTTCCATGTCCTTGGATAGATGAGCCAAGCGGCTCTCTAGCGCAGCGACCATGTCCTTCGATCTCGCGCGACCGCGCGCTTGGGCGGGCGGCGCGCGATTCCTTTGTTGAATCCCTTACTCGTTCGTGTTCATCACTTCTGAACTGGAACTCATGGAACAACGCGGAGCAATCCCAACAAAATTGCTCTGATACCACTTGTCACGGGGCCTTTTCTAGGACAAGGCCACGAGCGGCGTCTAGGCTAGCGAAGCACCTAGACAAGCCCTTTGGAGTGATTTTGGAGAGTAAGGCAGAGCACTACGGGCCGCAAAGGGGGGGG
>LTAE01000489.1:66989-79275 GCA_001647135.1 Pontederia paniculata | reverse complement strand
GGAGGGAGGGGGACGAGCACGGGGTTTTATATATAAACCCACCCTTCTCTCCCACTACGGCCGCTACAGTGCCTTTCCTTCCCCCTCTCACTTTATCTCCTTCGTCGTGTCGCTCGTTCGTTACTAGGACCTGCTTGCCGCCGGTAATTGACACGATCATCGGAAAGGTATGATTCACTTCCCCTTGACGTCTGGAATACCATGACGAAAGCTGATTTGTTTGCGGGTGAGTATGCAGCCAAGGATCGAGCAGCGACTCTGACGCGCGGAAGAGAGGAAGACCGGCCATACACATGCATTCACGGTCGATTCGTCACGGGTGAGTGTAGTACGGTTTTAAGCAATAATGTGATGGATTTGGATTGATTTGTTTAAGCGGATTTTTGGTTTATATGAGCTGATTTCCTTGGGGTTCACCGAACACGATTGTGACTCGACAACGGCTTCGTTCTTCTCTTTCCCTTTCCGGCGAGCTGACCTATTTAGAGAGCATCTTTGATTGTGATACAACGAGTCTTATCATTTCCCTTTTTTCTTTTCGATGTAGACAATCGTTGATTCGTTTCCTTACCATTATTGTTAAGATTGGACGGCCGGACTGGTCGCATCGACCAGACGACAACACGGCTCACCATGGCCCTCAAAACCGGATTAGAGGTTGGACCGATCAGAACCGGTCAAAATTATTTTGAATCGCGATTTTGCCAAACCGATCGGTTCACTAAGAACAAAAATAAAAAAAAATGTAGAAAGAATAGTAAAGGCAAATAGTAAAATAATCATAGATCATTTAGTAGTCAATCGTGGATTTGGTGATTGTTTAAGCGGCCGGAGCTCGTAGGCGGAAGTTCATGGCCGGTCCACCGATTGTTCTCCGTATGTTGTTCTTTCTTCTATGATGACGATAGGCGGCTTCACGCGTGTCATGATGAGCGGCTGCTATTGCACACACGTCGTTGTTCCACTAGTCTGATGTTGATGCGCTTGTTAGTTCGAGCAATGACTTTCCTATATTACAGTATGCACTTAATAAACTTTTGATCCTTAGTCTTCTTTTTGTTCTTCAGTGAACACAGAACACACAAGACTGATGTGTTGTATCATCTGGTTATTTTTTGGTCTTCTTTTTTCCCATTATTTATGTAGCACATGTGGAGCAGGGGTAGCTACAAGCAAGTTAACACATATTTACTATAATTTTCAATCTAACTGTGTCAAAATTGATTGAGCTCAATTCTTAAAACATTTCTAAACACCATCCAGTTTAATATTTTATTCAGGCATCTATAGGAAGCTATTTGCATACTTCTTCCTTGTATGAAAAGAAAATACTAGACCATTCTATTAGCAACATGAGCTGAATTGTGCACCCGAAAGAATTGTAGAAGAGACTGTTAGATTTTGCTCACAAAGTGTTAGGTTATTTTTTTTTCGATAAAATAGTATTATGAATTTTAGATCAGTTTACTGATTGCAATGCAGATGGCAGGATCGATTTTTTTTATGCTTTTGATGTCATATGATATATTTTGGAAGATGCCAACTTATGTTGTATTTTTTATACTTTTTACTCTGCTATATTATCAAAGTAATATTGTGAATGGTTTGAACTTGATTTTTTTTTTTTGCAGGATTATAGGTGGTATCATCACATAGCTGGTCTTGGCAATCCTAATAATCATATACTTTAAGTTTTTTTCATTAAGATTGTTGACTGATCTTGAATATCCATGTGCCATTGTTAGACTTTTGAGTGCCAACAAATGTACATTTAATCTATCCAGAATTGCTTGTGTCTTTAGTGCAAATTTGTGTTTCTTGTAGAGAAACGCCATGTTGCTTGTGCTGTGTTATTTTATAGTGTCCAAACAACAATCCAAGGATTTCTTCTTTATTTATCAAACATAGATTGTGAAAGTCTGGTTATTATTATAATATGTGACCATTATGATCATTATGGAGATCATGATGATCATCATTATGAGATGATTATTGGAATCGCCGAAATGACCGTTTGATGTGGCGAAGTGCAGCGATACATACAATCGCTATAAATAATTACGAGCGTGCAAAAAGCCCAAACCGTGTAGACGGAACTTTATTTTCTCCCTCCCCATTTTTCATTCACTTCTATGGTCCAAAAAATGAACCATAAATAACAGGTAATCAACGGGTGTTTGATTTCGCATGGCAATAATAAAATTTAAGTAACCGTAAACAATTATTACAAAAGAAAGTTTATGACAGAAAGAAAACAAGTTGCAGAAGATACAATTTTCCTGATAGGGATGTAAATTCATATTACGAATTGATTTGATTCGTTAAAAAACATGGATCACCATGATTCCAACGGCTAGGGCGAAAAATGATCTCATAACAATCTCAGGGATGACAGTGGTCTTTGTACTTTAACCTTCTCATTGCTCATCACAGGATCCCAAACAGCTTTACTAGAAGCGAGTGAGACAACCACTTCCTAAATATTAAAGCATAAAAAGGCACATGTTTGTGACACTATTACATATTATCGAGACAAATAACAAGTCCTTAGGAGGCGTTTAGTATAAGATAATTCAGATAGATTATCAGTTATTTAAATTAAAATTTTTAGGGTCAATTATATTATCACGTTTGGCTGCAACAGATTATCGGTGATTTTTTATCTAAATTACCACCTTACTGGTAATGAAGATAGCACCCATGAGAGGTGTCTTTTTAAATTACTAGTAATATGACATACATTTTGACAAAATTATCTTTTCAACCGAATTTTAAAAAATATTTATATTTTATTACGAAATAATAGTGTTCAATATTATCTTCTAAAATTTTAAATTATTTTACGAATGATTGATAATATAAACTTATATTTTGATCTATCTCATTTTTTTCTCTTTTGTTTATATTTATTTTAATTCAACAATTTTGGAGGGTATTTTAGTAATTTTTTGTTTCACAATTTAAATTATAATTTGTGTTATTGTTACTTATAAACGCTATGATCTAAATTACCGGTAAATTATCGGTTAATAAAAATTGGAAATGCGCCAAACGGTTCCTTAATTTTTTTAAATATAACAAAAAATTTAAATCTATACAATCATAAGAATTTATGAAATAAAGATAAAAAATTCTAATCTCCCTTATATTTCAGCTGTATATTCTAAACTTCTTTGGGCTGTTTGGATTGGAGGTTAAGAGGGAAATATAAAGTTATTTTTCCAACACCCATAAAATTAGAAATAAGTCGATCAATTTTTTAATTTTTTAAATCATCTCTTTTAATCCATTAAAATGAATTAATCTATTCCTAAAGATCCCAGAAATTGCTAAATTCTTTCTTTCAACTTAGTATTTATTTTTTAATTGTTAATGTAATGATTGTTAATTAATTATTTTTTGTAATTAAATATTTTAAGCCTATAGATTGATGGCGTACATAAATGCCATACCGTATAATATTAGCAACTAATTAAGAAATTACGAATAATGATTAATTTTTGTTATTCTTATAATTTTAATAGTTAATTATATGTTATTATAAATATAGTGAAATAAAATTTATATTTACTATGAAAAATATGTACATTAGTAAATATATTTAAGATTATTTTAACATCACTTATTTTTCTAATTTTTTTTTATTTACTTTAATCCTAATACTAACTAATCCAAATCTTGAAATATGTTGACTTATAATATATTCTTGTACATATTTTCTTCAATTTTAATCCCAATTCAAACACCTTTTTGTGTTTGAATCTATACAATTATAAGCAATAGTAGCGCGGCAGCGGAGTAGCGGAGGGCGGTAGCAGCGATAGCGGCAGCAATAGATCCAAAGCCAAGCAGCAGACGACGGCAACAGTAGGAGGCGGCGGCAAGCAGACGACGGTGGCGGCAGCAGCAACAACAGGAGGAGGCGGCAATGGCTCAGGCGACCGGGGGAACCCACGACGCGAGATCGCAGGCCACGGGGGAACCCGGCAGCTGGCGGGGGTAGCGGCAAGTGGGCAGCAGCAGGCGACGGCGACGACGACGACATACACAACAGTAGCAGGTGACGGGGGAACGCACGAAGCGACCGGGAACGCAAGCGAGAGAAAGGGGGAAAAGTGGAACCCCAAAAAAATTTTTAGGGTTTTGTTTTTAGGATCTTAAACCGGCCCAAAGTATTGAACCATTCTGCTTGAATCGGCCGTGGTACTACTGGTAGCATTAACATTAAATCTTATAATAATTGATATATAATTATGTAGAATACTTATGAGCTCTATAATTTCGTTTTATTTTTAAAGACTTCGCAAACGCAATGGAACCATCCTTCGGGAGCCCGTCGGCAGATTCCTCCGCCGCCGGCGACGGCCAATCCCTCGTCGCCTCGTACTCCGACTGGATATGGAGAACTCTGAGAAGCTACGTGCCCTCGCCGGACTCCACCCTGCTCGCCAGAATCTCCAACCTCTATCGCGGTGGTCGCTGTCGGCGTCGACGTCACAGCCTTCCGCTCCTGTTGCCATCCAGCGAGATTCGACCGTCGTTGTAAAGTTCCTTCCCTCATGATCCTGTGCCTTTACTTGTTCTTAATGCAATCGCGTTTAGTGGTGCCAGATGATGTCGAAACTACGGGCTTTCCCCCAATCAGTCTAGGGCATGATGTGGTGATAAAATGCGAGCTTATAGTGTTATCTTCGAATGATTTAGCAGCTGTATGCATTATTTGTCATATCTTGTTGTGAGTTTTTGATTTGGATTTCAATTCCAACAGGGATAGGAATTTAAGCTATATGCTTTGGAAACACAACTTAGCAAAGAAGGATTAGTGATCAAATAGACAAGCCTTAAATGAGCTTGTCTGATTTCTGGTGGATATTGCCCGAACCCTGGAATTAACCTGTTTCTGGTCTCGTTTTATTGAGATGACAAATTTTCATTTTGTTGTGGGAGCTTCTGAAGCACCCTTTGGAAATGAGCTGAAGATTATATGAAACTGTGTAGGGAAAAACCTTATATATGTCTTCAAAGCATTATTATCACTTTGGATTCACTTCAAGGATAGTTTAAACTATCAAAAGGAATCTTTTTTTTTTCCAAACTTTCATAGTTAAGGACAGATTTTTTTCTATACCATAATCAGAATTAGAGTTTGAAGTCTTCAGCTACTTAAGTGATTTTCTAGCTTGTTATTGAAGTGTTCATTCATAAGTTTCAATCTTTTCAAAGTCTAATGCTTATATCTAGTTTCAAGTTATATATTTCTCTATATCCTTGTTAGACAACCTTGTAATTGAATATGGTAGTATAACCAAGATGGAGTCTGAACTTTACAATGCATCAGTGCTGCAACCCTTTCAGTTATTCAGTTATTTTTTGTAAATCTTAAACATCACTTACACTAATATGCACTTCAGTATGTAACTGGATTATCATGAAGGATAGCAAGAATGATAATTAATTGTCTTATCAAATTTCAAATTCTGCATGCAGAGGTTTAACTGAAGGATCCAGACCCTTTGTTATTTTGGAAGACATTAGAGAGCAAATTTTATGCAGTCTTCATGATATTCAGAAAAGTTTGAATTTCTGGCAATCTCGGGCAGAGGTGATCGTCCATTTAAATTTTTTTTATCTGTTATTTTTCCTAATCTAACACACATGTTCACTCGTGTCATCAGATTTTTTCACTTAAAAAAAACTGATACACCAATTGAAATCCAAAATTTCCCTGTTGATGAAAGTATATTTTCTCTTCATTCAGGGAACAACTGCCCGGAAGATATATTTCATGATATTTGAAAGAGGACCAGGGGCTTTTGTGGATGGTACATGTCAAATGTTACGAAGATTTGGCACTGATGGCTCTCCTTTCCAGCATATAAGCCGTTCAGCATCGGGAATGATAATGAGCAATATAGCCATTTTAACGAGCATAAAAAATTGCTTGGCCAATTTTCTTGCACAGGTTTGTATTAGTAATACTGTGAAAGAAGAAAGCACATGCATATTTTTTTTATTTCGTTGCATAAAAAAATTGTTACCGTAGTTATCCATTGTCTGAAGTTGATCCTTTTTCTTATTTTTTATTGGTTTATTTTTGGTTATCCATTATCTGAACTTTCAAAGAAGTTGTCCATTGTCTGAAGTAGACCCTTCTTTCGTATCTTTTTATTGGTTTATTTTTTCTCCTTTCCCTTTGAGGACATACATTATGATTTCTTGGTTCTAGCATAATGATAACTGAAAAGGAAAATAACTCAATTCTTCAGTAGCTTAAAATTTTTTTTATTACAACTAGGAGTTATGACTTATTATATGTCTTTCTACTTTTTCTTGTAGATATATATGGAGGTTAACAAATATGGGGATGCTTTGACTGAGGATGCTGAAAAGTCATTGCCTTTCCTATTAGTGATGATCAATAGCCTCTTCTCAAATTTGGAAGTTTCAATTGTCCATCCATATGAAGTATACAAGGTCTGTTATTAGTGGCTTTTAATTCATATGGTTCTCATAAACTTTTAGAGGAATAATAACCTTTTCCTTATTTGTGTACGCACCAATAACAGAGTGGAAATTTGCTTGCCGCCGATAGGAAAAATTCATGTGCGCTTCTGTTTGAGAAGTTACCCAATATAGACATAGAATGGTCACAATGGACAGACACTGAAATAAAGGATGCTACCAACATGATATATCAGAATCTTGAGAGATTAAACTCATATCTGGCTTTCATGGTAAGTGGATATAACTTAACCATCTTATTAAGCTTTCTATATGCATGGTGTTGCTTTCCCTTTAATGTTATTGTACCAAAAAAATACCAAACGGCAGAAAACCAAAGGAACTGACAACTGTTCTTTATGAGGTAAGGGTTAAACAATCTGTTATAAATAGCAATATTTTACAATTAACTTGTGGATTTTCATTCCTGGTGAAACATAATAAATATGAGATACTCAGTAAGGCGATGACACAATATTGTTAATCATGGGTTTGGTACATATGCAATGTGGTATCATTCTTTAATGAGGCGACTGTTTCTTGATTTTAATTTCTCAGGTTATCTTTTTATTCCTTGTGATAGTATGATGACATTTTTTCCTTAAGAAAGGACTTGATGATTTGTTTCTTGTTAGCTTTCTAGCTGCCAGAAGCCAAAGAAATTGACTTCATACTGGGTACACTATACCTGTGGAGCAATTGGCCTCTCAGTATGCTCATTCTGGCTATTGCGTCATAGTAGCTTGATGGGAAGTTCTGACATCGACAACTGGGTTCATGAAGCAAAAGAATCCATTGTTGGATTTGTGAAAGATCATGTGGAGCAGCCGGTATGAAATTATCAACTTGAAATTTTAAAATAATTCTCTCATCCTTTAATATTTTTTCTAGTGTTATATCAATAAATTTTGGGCTTATTTATTTTTTCTTTGATCCTGAATTTGTTAGATCTCAGAGAGTTCTTATTAACTAACAATGAAGCATATACTCCAGGATTTGACTTAGAATATAATCCTTGATAAATTTCCTATTTTCAGCTTATTTCAATCAGAGATGAACTTTTCGACACATTTAGAAAGAGACAAAAAGGAGTAATGGAAGAAGAAGAGGTGCAACTGACAGCAGAATCCTTGCACAGGTTAGCTCATGTCTAGATTGTGTGGCTTTCACTTTGTTGCTGAAAACATGTGAGATTTTATGAGCAAGTCCATAGTACCATTTGGTCCTGCAACTACTTTTCTTGGACTTGAACTTAATATATTAAGGATTATATAAATGATTCAATCATTAAGGTCAAGAGTCAAATCCACTCATTGTTGGAAGTTCAGAACCTATTGATGTTTCTATAGAACAATTCGATCAGTTGAAAAGTCATGATTTTTTGCTATCACAACACAGTGTAAATAACTGATATGTTCAGCAAATAATTTTTATTCAATATGCTAATAAACCAACAGCAGTTGACCATGCTATCATACTTGGATTCTATGTGCATATTCTTTAAGTTCTATTTGGAGTATATATTACTAATATATCTCGTAAAGTGAAATGTTACCTGTGCATCTTACTATATTTTCTCCTTATGTACTCAACATTTAGTTTGTCTCTGTAACAATATGATGAGCATGGTTCATATGTTAAATTTTGTTGCGTAATAAAATAAAAAATACTTTGTAAGATTAGGGATTTGAATGAATAGAGAGACATTTACATGACAGTAATTCATGATTATGAATTTTAAGCTGAGGTTCTTCTAATTTTCTGCTTCTTTTCTGCAATGCTGCATCACGTCTCTTGTAATCTTCATGATATGTAATTCCTATCTATTGTGATTTAATTTTTTACTGTTATTTTGAATGCTCATCAAGTTCAACATTTTGAAGTGCAGAATGTTGTTAGCATTCTGTGAACAAGTAAAGGGTCAAAAGTTACTACAAAATGTATCAGATCAGGAAATGATGGAGATAGTGATGGGAAGGTATTGTCATTCCCTCCGGATTTCTTATGCTAGCCACCTTTTCTGCAGTATAAATTTTATTAGTCAGTTGCTCCTATTTGTTTATCTGTGCACTAGCTATTTTTTCGACCTAAATTATTTGTTATTTGACTCCATCCAGGTGTGTTATTGAGGTACTCAATTAGATATTGCTACACTCCTTTTCTCAAAATTTCACAATAATTTTCTTTTTTTCAAAATAAAATATCACAACAGTTTTCTGCTCATTAATGGTATGAACATTTCTATTTTCCATATTTTCACATCTTTTTATTGATCAATTGCCTTATGTAATTTGCTTCCAGTTTTTTTGAAGCACAAATGATGCACTGTCTAGCATATCAGCTTTCTACTTATCCTTATTCATTTGAAATGAGAGACTAAGGGCATATCTGACTTAGCTGATGAAAACAATTAATAAGCATTAAGCACTTACTGACAAACATTTGTGTTAATCATTATACACCATGGTGTGTCCTTGAAGTTGATACAGATCAACTCACACTATTCAACTTCTGAGAGAATGCCTCCAATATGTTCGACTTTGATATCCATTATCATTGGTTTTCTTATAAATTTATGAGTATGTACATGAATGTAGTGAAGCTGAGTTGTCACAATATATTACTTTCCTGGATAAAGAAAATAAACTTGCTTGGGGGTAATGATCTGTTTAGGTGTGCAGTTTGCTTTCTGATTTCTCCTCATTTGATCATTAATGCCATAAATGTCAATTATTTATGGGTTTGAAACAAGATTTGATAGGCAACAGTTAAATGATTTAATGCAGATATGAAAAAGAGGTTATGCATCCACTCCAAAACCTTGTTGGTGGAGAGCTTGTTCGAGCAATGCTTATTCAGGTTCCTTTTCTATCCTAAGTTTTTAATCAAACTTTTGAATATTGTAACATCTACTGCTTATGAATGCTTTTTAACTTTGCAGATCCAAAAGCTTAAACTGGATCTAGAGACGTATGTGAATAATATCATTTGTTTATTTTGATTAGAAGCTATAATAAGGGCCTGTTCAGTGAGGCAGCTGTTTGCCAAAATGTAACCTTGCCAAGCATTTCATGTGTTCATTGAAACACTGCAGGGAAACGTTTTTGGCACCTGCCAAACAGGACCTAAGTTCGTATCGGCTCTGATAATATGTTTGTTTTCTCTACAGGGCAATGCTTGAGCTAGATCAGATTCTTAAGGCCAATGAAATCAATTTTGCTGTACTTGCTGCACTGCCAGCCTTTTTCATTTCCCTTTTTCTACTGATGTTAGCACGAGCATGGATTTTGCAGGTAGTATTTTCCGTATTTTGAACTATGTACTTGAGTTGCCTATTTATATGTGATAGTAGTTAAAATCTTGCATTGTTTTTTTAAATATTACTCTTCACATGTTTCTCCTTTTTAGCTTAGTACATCTGAAAGTTATTCGTATGGAAATATATCCTTTGTATTTTCTTTTTTCTGGTGCAAAGATGTTTGGAATTCATTATTAGCTGATCAAAGAACTGCTGCAAAACTTGGATAATATCAGGACAAAGGTGCAGAAGGCAGAGGGAGAATTGCTCGGAGGCAAAGAAGGCTTCTTGTCGTGGAAGTTGAGAAAAAACTTATGCAGTTTCAAAATTGCATGGATCAAGGAAGGGTAATGTTTGAATGTTTATTCATGTCATCTTTCAATTTTCAGGAATTCACTTATTTCCAGTACGAGTTGAATGGTACAAATAATATTATGCTCGAGTCGTCATCCTTTCCCTCTTTCAAAAAAAAAATATTATGCTCGAGTCAATGTAGACATCCTATTGTCTAACAATAGTTAATCAAGGAGTATGAAAGATCAGACAGTTTAGCAATTTTTTTTGTTAATGCATTCCTATAGATACCGTAGTAAAAGTTCTGTAGGATTCATCAATCTCTCTGAAGCTATAACACAACAAGTTTCTGATAGACTTCTTGTTCCAAACCAGGCATTGTGAGACAATATTGATGTCTAATATGATATTCTTTTTTCCGTTCCATGGCTAATATAATTATATTCTTTTTGTGACATCTCAAGCTCGAGAATTTTATGGGTAGATATCTCAAAGTAGAACTTATATCCCGAGTATCAAGCATCTGATACTGATGCATGACTAAGAATTTTCCCTGAAGCATAGGGTCTGCATTTATGCAAACCCATAATCATATGAATCAATCAAATCTCTTTGGAAAAGCTTCGGACTCGTGATAAAATCTCAAGTATTTAAAATAGGACTACATAGGGCCTCTTAATTACTTGCATAACTGGTGTGACATACAATTTTCCGAGATGCATGTTTTAGGTTTTGTGGTGATTGTTCCCACGTACGTTGGCACTAGACTTTGTAAGCATATATTGATTTTTGTTAAATAGGAGGAAGATGCTCGATGCATGTATGGGCTGATGTTGTATCACCTGGACCGCCTTTACAAAGCTGTAGAGGGGCATGCTAGGGACACAGGAGAGTGGCAAAGGTAATTGTTTCTTTTTTTTTTCATTATTTTGTGCATAACACAGGTTTAAGACATTTTTTTAGCTAACTGGATTTCTAATGACGTTTCGACAGCCTGAGACAGGATATTGTCGACCTAGCAAAGCCTGAGACCCAAACTACGTATAAACTTGCTGTCACTTCACGAATGGGATTGATGTATGATTGCTTGCTTCCGTCTTCAAAGAGGAAGTAGTTGATCCCATTTCATTGTTCCGTCTCCCATGACTATGAGCTTCTTTTTGGACATTGAGTTACCTTCTTCATTCTATCATCATGAATTTTGAGGACGCCCGATCGTTCCCTACTTTTCCTTCAATTTCCTTTTAGTTAACCAAAAGAGCCACATTTTTTCTTTTGCTTCAACCCTGTAACCACATCAAACTCTGTCTTCAAGTTTTTTACAAATCAATTGTTTCTGGTGGCCTACGGCTTAGTGTCTGATGATGTTTGACAGTTTAAAGCTTTGCGCCTCAAGTTGTTTCCTTTGCATTCTCATATCCCTATTTTAGTTATATAATTTAGTCCTGCTTCTTCTCTTTTAACTTGATGCTTATGTTTAGAGAACGGGTCCGCAATCACTCCTTCCGGATCTGATTAACCATGAAACCATGAAAGTTATTTTCATATGATTCCTTGAGCCAGAGAATAAGAGAGAGGGTCTGATGCCGCCCCAACACTTTGGAAAGGACACATTGTATATCCATGAAAACAAGTAATAGATTCATTGATGCATCCAATAGTGAAAATCTTGTGGGATGGGTTGGCAATTAAGGTTCTAATTTTTGTTTCTCAAGGTTCCTCTTCGCTATTACATTAACTCAAGATAACTTGTGGATGTAGCTCAAATTGTAGGCACTCGCTTTGCATGTAGTTCGATCCCCCCCATCTCCACATTGTACAATATTTTGTTCACTAGCATAAGCATTATATTTTATTTGCACCCGGAAAAGACGGACAAACAACTACAAGTATATATTATCACATTACACACAAAAACTTTGATTCCATTCCACCCGTTTATTTGATCAATTCATTCCGTTTATTTGAACTAAGTTTCTTAGCATGGACATTGATAAGCTTTGATCAGGCAACTTGATAGACAATAAATATGCATTAAGTTATGTCATAAGAAACTAGAGACAAATATAGACATTATTAATGTGCTTCTTCATACCTAAAAAATTATCATATATATTGAGTTCAAATGTGCGGCCCATAAAACCACCACCTATCCGCAACAAATAATTCATCTTATATACATACACACACACA
>LTAE01000489.1:0-66934 GCA_001647135.1 Pontederia paniculata | reverse complement strand
CCCCCCACCCCAAAAAATGAGCCATGTGATTATACAAAAATATAATTCATGAAATAAAAATAGATAATTGGTTTGGCGATAGAAATTTGCATTTTAATATAATTTTGAAGGTCAAACTAACAAAAGTAAAACTAATTAAAACAAAATAAAAATAAAAATAAAAATAAACAAAACTAATTCTATAAATGTTTCACTTGTTTAAGATAGATGTAGGTAAACAAATCTATTTTATTAGATGATTTTTCTGCAAGAAATAAAGTCGGGGACCTTAAATAAATCAATGGTGCCCGACCAGAGCAGAACTAAAAAATTATTACTAAAATATGACTCATTTATTTAAAATAATATTTCTTAACTTTTAAATTTTTTTATTGCGCCCTCAATTAAATTATGTACTACTATTAGCTTAAATTAATTTGATATAGTTGAATATGAAAGTTATTAAACTAAATTTTAATATTTGCATTGATCATTACTACATCTTAAACTACTTTTGTGTACTTGAATATTAAACTAGATGCGATGACCTGTAGTTAAATCGAAATGTTTGGATTTAAAATTTTGATTATATATAAATTTACAATTATGAGCTCTTTAAATTTAAGTTATTTTATATTTTTAATTGTTGTTGTTGTTGGTGGTGCTGATAGTAGTAGTAGTAATAATAATAACATATGATAGCAGTAGCAATGAGATGTTTACAATTATATGAATATATTCCATATAAGTACAAGTTTATAACGTCTACAACCCTAGTTTAGCATATATATAGCATATATATAAATCCATGAACCACCTTCGTGTTTTGTCCATCGGGGTCTTACAATCTTTCCCCCTTCGGGGGGCTCAACGTCCTCGTTGAGTCGACCCACATGATTCAAGTGAGCACACGAGGTTGACTCTAATACCTTCTGTAAGACTCCCGATCCATTCAAAATATTGTTCGCTTTGGGCCTATATGGCCCGCACGAATTTAAAACGCGTCTTGAATAGTAAGGGAGGATGTTACATATAAGCCCATGACCACTTCCGTATTTTGTCCATGTGAGATTAACTTTTATTTTCATCATCATCTTAAGGTCTTACAATTATATATCAATTCCAATCTAATTTATATTGGATAAGTTTTTGACCCTTTACAACCTCCTAATTTGTACCTAATCCGAAATAAGTTCAAGTCTTCGTGTCAGGACAAAGCCAAACATTTGAATCGTCCACGACACATATCTCTCGTTGGAATTTTGTTAGCGTAGGTATGAACGAAATATGAATAATGGAATATGATCAAATGTGGAATTTGGCGTTTTTCTTTTATTGTACGTAGGTGATCGATCACCTACGAAACTAATTACGGCATTAATTATAAATGGAAATGAAAAATAAAATATATATATATAATTAAATATGCACATGTGCAGAGCGATAGATATCCGAGGTGACCACGTACCCATTTGTAAGTAAATACATCAGATACATATAGATAGATGACCTTTCCTATGTTTGTTTGTTTGTAAGTAAGTACATGTCAAACCTTTCCTTCCTACGTTTGTTTGTAAGTAAGTACATCAGATACATAGATAGATGACCACCACCTTTCCTATCTTTTTTTTTTGGTTACCCGCTCAGGACCTTCAGTGTTCAGGATTACTAACATCTGACTAATCGAAGTCGAGAGAGAGCATAACGATAGCCCTCTGATCAAATTGACGACTCCGGAGCTCAAACTCGGGGCTACTAGCTTCCGGTTCCTCAATTCGAGACACACTCCTGCTAACTAAATGTGCCAACCAAACTTGATTACCTTTCTTATCTTTGTTT
This sequence comes from Pontederia paniculata, assembly GCA_001647135.1. Lineage (NCBI taxonomy): Eukaryota > Viridiplantae > Streptophyta > Magnoliopsida > Commelinales > Pontederiaceae > Pontederia > Pontederia paniculata. Next base: position 65,116 of record LTAE01000489.1, on the reverse strand, counting down.
GTTTGCAAGTAAGTACATGTTAAACCTTTTCTTCTTACGTTTGTTTGTAAGTACATCAGATAGATAGATAGATAGATAGATAAATTACATGTTAAACCTTTCCTATGTTTGTTTTTTCGTTCGTAAGTAAGGACATGTTAAACAAAACACACGAAATCTACTTCCAGCGAGTGCCAAATGTGTGTTGACAACCACCACCTCAACTGCACCACCTACCAACCCTTCAAAAATTAATTAATATATAAGTTTATTAGTGTGAAGAAAGACTTATTGGACTTCCTTCATATAAACTGATGTTGCTGATGTAATGAGGCAGAGGGAGGGAGGATCAAGGGGGTGCATTGGCACTCCTGAAAGTTATTTTTTTTTAAATTAATAGTATGTATCATATATTAAAAATTAATTATTTAGTGAAAAATACTAATTTTGATGCTTAGATTTTGAATTTGAATTTTTCAACTAAATAATTGTTTAGATAATCAATCGATGCAAGAGTTTTTACTCTAATGAATACTCCAAAGACTAAATTATATATATGAAAAAAAATTATACTATCAACAATAATATCATTCTCAATATATTTTAAAAAAATAAAATTTCATTAAAATAATTATTAAAATAGTTGTTTGTCCGACATCTACACATTTGAAATATTCTTTATATTATTTTTTATACTATTTTAATTTTTTATAATGATATTAATTTAAAATATACACTTCCTGAATAACTTATCTAGCTCCGCCTTTGATGTAATCTTCCTTTATCTATATACAGATTGCACTATTACTTATTCCTCTCCCGCATATATAAATATATGAAGAAAAGAACGCACTTATAAATGAACAATGTTCAATTTTTATTTTGTACTAGATAGTATCATCGTTATTTTCTGTTGTGTTACACGCATTATACTTGCACGCTCCTTGCCCCCTATGTATGTATATATGTATAAATAAATAAATAAATATATATATNTAATAAATAATTTTGATAATATAAATTTAAAATCTGACAATTAAAATATATTTGACATGAATATTATTTTTTATATTTAATAATTTATTTGTTATTAAATTAATTAACTATTAATAATCTTAGAATTATATATATATATATAAAAGAAAAATGAAGGTGCATAATAATTTGTTATACACTCAATGCAGTTTATGATCTGAACCATTGATTTAAAAATCAATGGTCAATATCCTATTCAATTAATGGTCTAGATCATACACCGCACCGAGTGCATAGCATATTGCTATGCATCATATATATATATATATATATATATGCACTTTAGCAGCAACACTACTGAAAAAAGCAACAAACAAGATGGAAGTCCAAGTGCAGACGTCCGCTGTGATAAACCAAGGCGACAACGCGGGAGCACATCAACTCATTCCACTCAACATCTTCGATCTTCTGCAGGAGAACATCCACGTCGCCGTCCTCTACGCCTTCACGCCTCCGACCCCTTCCAACTCCGACCTGATACGCGCGCTCTCCCAGACCTTGCTCCACTTCCCCACCCTCGTCGCTCAGCTCGGTTACGACGACGACCGCCGTCCGTGCTTCCGGGTAGGAGACGCCAATGGCGGCGGAGCGCTGGTGGTGGAGGCGACCGTAGCCTCGGACTTGTCGGACCACCTGCCCCTCGAGCCCTCGCCGGACCTGCGGCTGCTGCACCCTGAAGTCGAAGGGGCCGCTCATTTGTTTCAGGTCCAGCTCAACCGCTTCAGGTGCGGCGGCCTCGTTGTGGGCACGACAAGCCACCACAAGGCGGCCGATGGCCAGTCCATGAGCAACTTCATGATCGCGTGGGCGCAGGCAGTGCGCGGCGCGCCCGTCGAAAGGCTCCCGGTGCACGATAGATCTTGGCTGAAACGTGGGGTTCCGGAAGCGCACCAGCGTTGGAGTCTTGACTTCGTGCCCGTCGGACCGGAGGAAGAAGGGTTCGATTCGAACTTGGAGCGCGCCGATCCCAGTAGGATATCCAACATCCTGCTGCACTACTCGTCCGAGTACATAACCAGAGAGCTCAAGTCGAGAACGGCGCAAAAGTACACCACCTTCGAGCTCATGACGGCCCATCTATGGCGGAAGATAACTTTGGCTCGAGGCCTCGACGACGACGACGGCGGAGGGGAACGCACCCTGGTGAGGTTCTCGGTGAACGGCAGGCGGAAACTGAACCCTACGGTCCCGGACGACTTCTTCGGGAACGTCGTCTTGTTCGCCTACTCGAAGTCGGGCGCGAAGCAGCTGACGGAAGGAGGGCTCGAAGGCGCCGCCAAAGCGGTGCACGACGCGATCCTTGGAGCCGATGGGGAGTACTTCCGGCACGTCATGGACCTCGGCCCTTCGTTCGAACAAGGGGATGATGATGATGATGATGATCACCAGCTGCAGCCAGCGGCGACGGCAGCGGCGCCCGGCAACGACGCGCCGTCGCCGGTGGTGGAGGTGGACAGCTGGTTAGGATTCAGGTTTCTGGACGTGGACTTGGGCGGCGGAGGGAAGATGTGTGGCTTGTTGCCGACATGGCTGCCATTGGAAGGGCTGGTGGTGTTCCTGCCATCTGTGCGCGAGGGCGGGGGCGTGGACGCGTTCGTGACCTTGCTTAAAGAGCATGCTGAGAGGCTGAGGGAGATATCACATTTGGTTTAAGCTTAATTAATTCCATGCATGCATGCATGCATTGTTAAATAAGTGCTAGCTGCACATGCATGCATTAGTTGTCTGTCAAAATTTCCATATTTATTCCATGTTTATTTTCCAATTAATGTCAACCTGATATTTAAATCTCTGTTTCCTTCAATGTTGTCAGAATCGAACCGGACATCGACTCGGACGAGCTTTCGGGTTAGGTATAACCGGTCATACCGATTAAACCGGACGGTCGAATCGGATACTAATTAAAAAAAATTAAATTAAAATATGATTTGTAGTTTAGATAAAAAAATCACAAATAAATGATTAAATATGCAAATATTTTCAAAAGTTATTATCAAATAACATTTTATCTGATATAACAATTATTAATAAAAATATATCTTAAACAATTATCTATTCAAATACAAATATCAATTAAAGAAATTCTTTTATAATTAAAAAGAAAAAGAAAAAAATGAAAACTGATTTAAAAAGGCTTAAACTATAATTTTTGCATGACCCATTTATCCTTAAAGCCCATTTCCCTCTTTTCAGCTCATTTTTTTCTTTTTCTTTTTCTTTTTTTTTGAACCGACCGATTCATTAGAAATGGCTGGTTCAAGCTGTTCGACCCTTATTTTTTTAGTTCTTGACCGATTTTGACCGGTCCAATTTAGTACCTAGTTTTTCCATCGAACCAGGACCGGACTAGGCTCGATCGACGGTTGAACTGGTCGAACCGACCGGTCCGGTTCTGACAACAATGATTTCCTATCAATAACTAATTAAGGTTAATTAGAATAACAATTACAGATTGTTCATAAGTAAAGTAACTCAGTAGGTCCACTCACTAGTCACTACCGCTAACAGGTAAGAAAAGTGCAAAGGGTAAAACAAGAAACCAACACCATACTAAAGAGATCATTGCTACCTATGAAATCTGAGGTATGATGTTTTGATGGGTGGTGCTCAAATTAGATGTCAAAGAAATTTAAAGGAATTTGAAGAAAGATTACCATACAATGACAGTCCCATGCAGTCTAGAAAAACAACCTTAAGACAGTCCCATGCAGTCTAGAAAAACACATATATAACTATGACTATCAGGTAAATATAAGAACAAAATGTCACCACAACGATAAATAAAAAAAAACCATTGGAGATAGATACACCACTATTTGATTGACAAATAACATTTAAACAAAAAAAATAATCTTAGCATGTCAGCAATGCAGAAATATGCACAAGGGATAAACATAGAAATCAAGGTTGTCAACACCTGGAAATGAATATGTGGAAGCATAAGGCTTTGCAGTAATGAAACAGAAAGCTTTTTCTTGTATGCAGAAATGTACTAAATGGCAAGGCCAGAAACAAACTGTAGTGGTGCAAAAAGCCACTCGTTTCATACTTTTCATTCCGGCAGAAGGAAATGTTCGAGGGGGCAAAGTTTCCAAGATAATATTTCTTTTCCTGATCCACAAAGTGCTGCAACCATTGCAAGAGGATTTTGAAGGCAAACCCAAAGCCACAGCATGCTCAACAATAAATACCTAAAACATGCAGGCGTATTATAATGAATTTACAAAGAATGCAGATAATCAAATACACCAAACAAATCATTTTTTTGTGAAAGAATATTATACCAAATAAACTTACCAGGCTGGCCAGTGAGTTGAACCAAAGAAACAAGTGAATTCTGGTACAATTGAGGTAAAATAAACTTTGCCAAAGACAATTTCGATTTCTTCAAAATCTTCACCGGACATCTTTTGGCTGATCTTCTACAATTTTAAAGATAACCAGATTGCAAGATTCCAAAACACTATAAAAGAAAGGAAAAGTTGACTTACACTACGACGAAATTTTGTGGCAGTCTAATATTCTTCACAATTTGTAAACTAAATTTTTTTCCCTTCACAATTTCTGACGGATAAAAGTCGTCATAAATTATGACGGACTAATTGCTCGTCAGAATTTCTAACAGAAAGATTCGTCAAATTTTTTTACGGACTAATTGTTCGTCAGAATTTTAATTCTGATGGATAGGTCCCTTCGTAATTTTGGATGGCCAAATGATTATGTAAATCATATCATGAATCAGGACATAAATTTAGTATAAAATATTTTACCTGAAGTGATCGTCACTTGAGAATTTTTCTTTCCCTCCATGGACGTCATTTTTTTCTTAATATTTTCGTAGATTTAGAAAAGAGGATAAGGCTACTCCACGAATAGGCCAAGCAGGATGTGACAAGCTGCTTGCTTATAGTTGATTGGACAAATGGTGGTCTAATCAAATTTTTAGGTTTAACATTATTGGTTTACCTTTGGAAAGTATTCTTTAATATTGATTAATCATATATTATGTTATATATGTATATGTATATATATATATATATATATATATATATATATATATATATAATTTAAAGGATTTATTTATAATTATATTTTGTTAATTCAATGTGCCACTTGGCGAAATATGATTGGTTAGAAGGATGATAAATACTAACAAATTTGCTAGTATAATAATTATATATATATATATATAATTTAAAGGATTTATTTACAATATTGTTTTGTTATTTCAATGTGCCACTTGGTGAAATATGATTGGTCGTAAGGATGATGACACTCTTGTTAAACAGAAATTAAATGGCAGTAGAAACGATAATTATTATGAAATTAAATTAGGGTTTTCACATTTGAAATTATAATGACACTAAAAATGATAATTATTATGAAATTAAATTAGGGTTATCACAATGAATTTGGGGAGAATGTCTTATTTTCTGGGCATGGAGATTCATAAACAAAGGTGAAATATTTTTCTGTAAGAGGAAATATATCAAAGAGATCCTGAAGAGGTTTGAAATTATAATGACACTAAAAATGATAATTATTATGAAATTAAATTAGGGTTATCACAATGGATTTGAGGAGAATGTCTTATTTTCTGGGCATGAAGATTCATAAACAAAGGTGAAATATTTTTCTGTATGAGGAAATATATCAAAGAGATCCTGAAGAGGTTTGAAATGAAAGAATGCGAGGTAGTAACTACTCTTGTTAAACAGAAAGAGAAATTAAGCAAGAGTAGTGTGCATGATTCTGAGAATGAGAGTGAATGTAGAAGATTAGTAGGCTATCTAATGTATCTAATAGCTACTAGACTTAACATTCAGTATGTAGTGTGCATTTTATCAAAGTTTCTTCATTGTGCAGCTAAAGAACATCTAATTGCAACAAAAAGAGTGTTGATGTATCTAAAAGGGATTCAAAATTATGGTGTAAAATTTAAAATAGTTCATGAGATGAAATTAATTGGCTTTGTGGATAGTGATTGGAGTGGTTTAGTGGAAGACATGAAAAGCACATCAGGTTTATGTCTTTCACATGGATCATGTTGCTTCTCGTGGAGTTCAAAGAAACAAGAAGTAGTAGCACAATCAATGGTTGAAGCTGAATTTGTTGCTGCTACTGCAGCTACAAAGCATGCAGTATGAATCAGAAAGTTACTATGTGATTTAGGGATGCAAAAGAATGGTCCAACGACGTTGTATGTGGATATTCAAGCTGCAATTTGCTCAGAATCTAGTCTTTCATGGCAAGACTAAATATTTTAAGTTGAGGTTCTATTATCTACGTGAGGCACAAAAGGAAAAAGAGGTGGAGTTGAAGTCATGAAGTTAGGATTTGTTCAGGTCTCTAATTCAAGGAGGAGAATTATTAGATTATGTAGTAGGACCTAATATGTTATCTTTATGTTACATATATTTGTATTTGTTCAATTTTTTATTTGGTAGAAGTCATGAGTTGTAAGAGGTGTATTAGACAATTTCTTATGTTTAGTGATCAGTTAGAGTCTATATCAATTAGATTTTGGTCAGTTACTCTATGTGTTGTACTTAATATTCAACGGACAAAAAATGTGTTGTTTATTGCATCAATTATGTTTCTCTCTATTTTCTTCAAATAAAAATAGTTTGAGTGTGAGTGAAAAAATAATTACAGAACAATGAGTGTGTGTGAGAGAGAATTGAGTGAAAACAACAACAGAGATTTCATACTCCTTGACTAAGTATTGTTAGACATAAGATGTCTGCATTGACTTAAGCATAACATTATTGGTACCACTCAATACATAACAGATGAATTCCTAAAAAAAATGAAAGACGACATGAATAAGCATTCAAACATTATCTTTCCTTGATCCATGCAATTTTGAAACTGCATAAGTTTTATCTCAACTTCCAAAATGTAGTGAACAGTTTGTAAGACTATAATAAACTAAAGAAAGATCATTTTTCTTACTATATAATATATTAACATAAAAATTACAAAAACTAAAAATTAAACAAACTCTCTCTTATTATCTTCTCTTCTATGTTAGCTATTCATTCTTTCTGTGGTCATTCCCGACATTACTTCTTAGGGAAAATATTATCTCATAATCATTTCCAAAGGTAAATGGTGGCGAATTGGAGGAAAACATAACCTAAAAGATTTTTACGATAATCAAGAGTGACATTAGCTTGCGTAATAGTTTTTGTGATGGTCTCAGAATTGTTCAAATCAATTTACTTACATCCTCAATAATTTTTGTGATCGTCTCAAAATTCTAAAAAATAATTTACTTACCTCCTCAATAAAATTGGAGGACTATGAGATGAGTTTGGATGCTAGCTCGGCTATTTCTGCATTCACATTGATGATCTCTCAAATGACCAAGTTCTTCAATTCTTTCAGCAGCGTTATACCCTTCCTACCCACTTGGTTGATCAAGAAGCAAAAAATGACTCTCGAGACTAAGCTTTCAGACGCAGCATCGATCGTCGAAGGCCTTCGGAGGAATGAGAGGAAATGAATAAGCTTGGACATTACATAATATTAATTAAAAAAAGAATTATGTGAAATCAGGCGATGTTATATTGAATCAATAGCAGCAATTGGATTGACCAAGCAATTCATTTTTTATTGTCACCCATGAGGTTACCTTTATTAAACACTTTATAATGATAAAAGTTCTAATTATTTCATCATGTTATTATAATTTTTAATTTTATTTTTTCATAAATTGATCCTTTTTTCCTTATTTTTTTTATTTTGTTTTAATTATTACTTTCCTTTAACAAAAACTAAACCAAAGAAAGCTTCTCTTTCATTTTAGTATATAACATACTTCATAAACATAACTGAAGCTAATTAAAGTAACTCTTTCTCTTCAATTATATATCAGCTTCTCTTCTTGGTTTGGATCTTCTCTCTTTTGATTTCTTTTTCAGCAAAAATGTTATTTAATCCATTTCCCAAGGTAAACAATAGCAAACAGGAGCAAAACATAACTGAAAACATAACAATTTATTGTTCTAAAGTTATATCAAAATCAGTTTAGTAAACTCCTCAATATGACTAAAGACATTAAAAATTAGCAGCGAAGCTATATTTTTTTTTAATGTTTTTCTTAGTTTTTTGTTTTTAAATCCAAATAAGTAAACCTCTTTGCTCGCTGCTCTCTCCATTTTATTTTATTTTATCACAGTAACTTTTATTTGACAATTTATAATGATTCTCTTAATCTTTATGAAAGTTATATGAAAATTGTGTAATATATTAGCGTGTGAAACAGCGTACTGAACAATTTATAAGACTATAATAAACTAGAGAAAACTCTTTTTCTTACTACATATATATTAACATAAAAATTAAACAAACAAGAAATTAAACTAACTCTCTCTCAATATATTCTCTTCTATCTCAGCTACTCATTCTTATTGTGGTTATTCCCGATTTTACTTCTTAGGGAAAATATTATTTCATAACAATTTACTAAGATAAATGGTGGCAAATGGGAGCAAAACATAACCTGAAAACTTTTTACCATAATCAAGAGTGGCATTAACTTGGATAATAGTTTTTGTGATGGTCTGGAATTGTTTAAAATCAATTTACTTACCTCCTCAATAAGATAAGAGGACTTTGATATGAGTTTAGATGCTATCTTGACTATCTCTGCACTTACTACAATTATCCCTCAAGTGGTCGAGTTCTTCAAATCTTCCAACAGTGTCATACCCTTATTGGCCGCTTCGTTGGCCATGGAGCCTAAAATGACTCTTGTGCCTAAGCATTCGGACGTAGCATCGACCGCAGAGGGCTCTCGGAAGGATGAGAGAAAATGAATAAACTTGGACATTTCACAACATTAGGTTAAAAAGGAATTGTGTGAATCCAATCAATGTTATATAGCATCAACAACAACAGATCTACCAACCAAGCAATCAATTTTGTATTGTCTTCCATGATATTACATCTATTAAACACTTTATAATGATAAAACACTTTACTTATTTCATCATTCTGTTATAATTTTTAAATTTATTTTATTTGTAAATTGATCTTTATTTTTTTTCTTGTTTTTTTGTTTTTTTTAAATATAGCTTTCCTTTAACAAAAGCTAAACAAGAGAAAACTTCTCTTTTCATTTATTATATAATATATTAACATAAACATAATTGAAACTAAATATCTCTATTTTATTCTATATTAGCTCCTCTCTCCTACCAAACAATCCATTTTTATTGTCATGACGTTATCTTTATTAGACACTTTATAATTATTCGCTTAATCTCTGTGAAAGTTATATGAAAATGATATACCATATTGACATGTTAAACAATGTAGTGAACAATTTGTAAGACTAGTGATAGTCCCTGAGATGGTCTTAGAATTGCTCAAAATTAATTCATTGAGTTTGTCAATAAGATTGGAAGCTTTGTAAATGACTTCAAACGCTACCAGAACTATCTATGTTATCTCTGAATTGGTTGTGTTCTTTAAATCTTCAAGGAGTGGCATCCATTTCGTGGCTGCTTCTCTGGCCACGGATCCTAAAACGTCTCCAACGACTAAGCTTCCAGACGTTGCCGACATTGCACTAGTAAAACCCAATGTCGTTGAAGGTCGGAGGGACAAGGCAACACTATCAACTGTCGATATTGGACCGCCGAGGGCTCTCGGAAGGATGAGAGAAAGTGAATAAATTTGGACATTTCACAACATTAGGTTAAAAAAAGAATTGTGTGAAATCAATTGATGTTATATATTATCAACAACAACAGATGTACCGATCAAGCAATCCATTTTGTATTGTCTTCAATGAGGTTACATCCATTAAACACTTTATTATGATAAAAGTTTTACTTATTTCATCATTCTATTATAATTTTTAAATTTATTTTGTTTGTAAAATGATTTATATTTTTTTCTTGTTTTTTTTATTTTTTTTATGGCTTTCCTTTAACAAAAGCTAAACAAGAGAAAACTTCTCTTTTATTTTACTGAATAATATATTAACATTAACATAAACATAATTGAAACTAAAAATTAAAATAAATAAAAAGAGAAACTAACAATTAAGCTAACTAACTATCTCTCTCTTTTCTTCATGTCTTCGTTCTTCCCTGTTTTAATCCTTAGGGAACATGTTATCCCACAACCATTTCCCAACATAAATGATATCGAATGGTATTAAAATATAACCAAATTTTTTTTAATATAGGTAACGTTGGCATCAATTTGAGCTATGGTCCCGGAAATGGTCTCACTATTTCTGTAATTTCTGAAGAAGCAGTTTTCTTCAAATCTTCCAGGAGGGCGATCCCTTTGGTGGCAGCATCTCTGGCGACGGACCCCAAAACTGCTCCGATGACTAAACTACCGGACGCCGCCGACGTAGCACTGGTAAGGCCCAAGGCCGCCGAAGCTCGGAACGCCGCCGAAGGTCGGAGGCAGGAGGAGGCAGCGCCGACCGTCCACATTGCCGTCGAGAAGAAACCAAATATTTTCGACATCAGTAGGTTAAGAAAAATGATTTCGGTGGCAAACAGCATCGACCGCGAAGCCTTCATTTTATTCTAATGGGTTTAATTTAACGGAGAAGGAGGGACACCCTGTCTCTTATTATTTTAACCATCTGATCCATCTGTAACGGTTGGGATTTGAACCGTGCTTTAAAGGTAAATGATGTCCGGTTCAAAAAAAAACAAAACAAAAAAAAATTAGGTTGGTTCATTACCTTAATCCTTCTCTTTTTTTACGGCTGCCCTTCTCTCTCCTCACCGAACGTCGCTTCTCTTCTCCTCCTCCGCCTTCACTGCTCGTTGGCGCTTCTCTTCTCCTCCGCCTTCTCTGCCGATGCTTCTCTTCCTCCTCCGCCACCGCCTCCTCCTTCGCTGCTCGTTGCCCCTCACAGATCTTCCACTACTCGCGACTCCCCCTCGTCGGCGCCTCTCCTCCTCCGCCACCGCATGTTCGCTGCTTGATAATTCCGTGCTCGCGCGCCCTGACCCCATGGCCACGCCCTCTGTTGCACCTCCGCCTCCGTGCCCGCGCCCCTCCGCCTCTGCGCCCGTCCGTAAGGGTGTTCGTTGTTCATCCGCCTTCGCGCCCGCTCCCTCCGTCTGGGTGTTCGTTGCTCCTCCCCGCTACTCCTCCACCTTCGCGCCCGCGCTTGTGCCCCTGCGGCCACGCCCTCTGTTCCTCGCGTCTGGGTGTTGCTGCTCCTTCACCTCCGCTCCCGCGCCCGTGCCCCTGCTCCCGAGCCCACTGCTGCTCTGCCTCTGTGCCCGAGATTGATTGTTCATTTGTTATCTTCATTACGTTAAGAATGCTTTTACATTATGTTCATTTGTCACATCCACATTTGTTGTTGTAAGTTGATGCTTGCTAAGTTGTTGAGAGTATATCCAAGTGAACTATTGTAACAATTTGAACTTAGTTTCTCTTGAGAGTGTATCCAAATGATAAGTTGAACTATTAGTCTTAACTTATTGTAATAGTTTCATTAATGATTTTGTTGAGAGTCATCATTAGCTAACTATTTGTCTTCTCATAATAATGATGTAGCAATTGAAGAATAGTGGTGATGTTAATGTCCGATGTATATTACAATTTATCAAGATAACAGTGGAACTTAATTGCACTTTAGCTATTCCAAAATCCACTTGTGCTATCCCAATATTGAAGAATGGTGATTACGATTACGACTTGCAGTGGTGATTTCAATATTGCATAATGGTGATTACGATTACGACTTGCAATTACAAAATGTGATTATGATTCCAATATTACAAAATGATGATTTCGATTCTTGCCTTCTCTTGTCAACACAAATGATTAATGCAAGAAAATCTTATTTAAGTCTTTAGGCTTTGCATTAAAGCAAGAAAATGCATTATAGAAGAGAATAATAGTAGCGGAGTATGTCCATATAGGCAATTATATTAAGCTTATAATAGTATGTCCATAGCAGAGTATGCATTATAGAAGAGAATAATAGTAGCAGAGAATAATAGGAACACCGAGATTAGCATGAACATAAATAAAACTACCAAGGCACATTAAGCTTCTATTACTAAGGTTCATGGAAAAAAAATTAGAATGCCAACTCATGGTTGTATACGTTTTTCCCAATTGACATCCAATGTTATTCTACAAAACCATAGTCACAAAACAAAATCAAAGACAACAAACTATTAAGTAAAAGAAACCCAAAAAAACTGGGGCCTTGCAACAGAGAAGGCAAAGAATCACATGACCATCCTATTTTTACCACTTTTAAGGCAAAGAATCACATAGATGAACAAGATGGATGTTGAAAACTGAGGAAAATAGCTCAAAATGATAAGACAGCATGAAATGACATGATGAACAAGGGGCATTCAACATTCTCCAACCAAGTATAAGGTACATACAAAAAAATTGATCAAGCAAATTTCATAATTTATGAACAATAACAAGTCGTTTTCTTTTAGAGCACAAACACAATTAATAACACTGCACTATGAAAACCTACCTAGTGGACTAATGAAAGGTTAAAGACTGAGTGCCAGAATGCAATGAAAAATACTATCTCATGAATTTCTGAAAATTAGAAATATGTTCTCCTTTTGCCCTCAAGAGTCGAGACCTTTTTCACTTACATGCATCCATAAAATATTTGTACAATACCAAGTAATATATTTCCATGATTTATCTGTAATATATATGTGCACATCCACGAAAAATATAATTCTTCGGCTCAAATTATAGAATTTTAATATTTTAAAATTTCCTCTTTCCATATATAAGTAGATAAATACATAAGTCAAACAGAAATCTCGAGCTCATTAAGTGCCGTAAAATAAAAAGGTATCTCAATTCTAGACTATTTGGGGAATAAATAAACAACTCTAAATTATATGATTGCTCTTCCATAAGTAAATAATTATTACAACATTTTCAAGATTCAGAATTATTTTTTAATTAATAAACCGCATAAGGAAAGACAACATTATTCTCGAGCTCATTAAGTGTCGTAAAATAAAAAGGTATCTCAATTCTAGACTATTTGGGGAATAAATAATTAACTCTAAATTATATGATTGTTCTTCCATAAGTAAATAATTATTACAACATTTTCAAGATTCAGAATTATTTTTAATTGGTCATTCCTATTTAAATAATCAAACATACTTTTTGCTAGTTTCCAAATAACTTGATTTAAGCATTGTGATGAACACTATAATATTATCCTTATAAACTACTTTCTTATTTTCCTTACAAATTATCTGCTTTTAATATACAACACATATTAGAACACTATTGAGATCCCTTTCTTTCTTCCGCGTGGTATCCTTCTTTGAACCTATTGTAATTCGTCGGTTCAACTTCAACAGTAGGTCTGCATGGCCGCTTGCCCAGAACTCGTATCAAGTCATCCTGGTGCAGGACTTCCTTCTCGAGCAAGAGTTCCGCAATCTGTGTAATATGACCCTTGTGCTCCATTACCAGTGCCACTGTTCTCTCGTACGCCTTTGAAACCCATTCCTTGACCTCAGTGTCAATTATGGACCCAGTCTTGCTCATCCCGAAAACATCTTCAATAAAACCATAGACTGCGACCTGGGCATAGGTCATCTTGGTCACCTTCTCCAGGTCATTATGTGCGCATATAGAAATCTTTCCCAATAAGACTTGCCAATGACCGAGATGAATTCATTGTCTATAATATATATCAACATTATGGTTGGATCAATTCGGGATGTCAATTGGGTCATGGTTGGATCAGTTCAACCGGATTGAATCAAATTTTTTAAACTAATTAATAATATTTTTTAAAAAATACATATATGAAATATAAAAAATAATTATTTACATACATTTATAAAATAATCTTATAATAATTTAATCATTAATAAATTTAAATATATTAATTTATAGATATTATAATAATAATTGCATATTTATTTTTTGCCTAGCATCACACCCTCTTTATTCATTTATTATTTACCTCAATTATTTTTTCTCCTCACAATTTTTTATTTTTTTTTTCTTGATATTTCTCCTTTAACTTTTATGATTTATGAGCATTTTCTTTTTCCTCGTCTTTCCAATATTACTTTATGATTCTTTTTATTTTTACAATAATAAATAATTATCTTTTTGAATTGTCAAAATTTTCTTTTATATACCTTCTACTTTTAATTTACTTTTCTTTTTTTAAATGAATACGATTATGAGTGAATTTATTTTGTTTCAATTTTTATTTTTCATTTTCTTTTATGATGGCTTGATCTATTTTTTTCTATTTTTAGTTCAAAAGGAATAAAAATCGGGTTGAATCTAATTTCTCGGTTCAACTTGGTTTTTTTGGTTCATCTTATTTCAACATGTTTTTATGAAAACTGGTTTCGTATATTAAATTGGAGCTGACTCGCTATCGATTCACAATTAAACCAGTCGAACCAGGAGATTTGGTCTGATTTTCAAAACATTGTAACTAACTATCTCTTTTCTTCTATGTCTACTCTTTTATGTGAGGTCTTCATTCTTATTCTTCCTTGTTTTACTTCTTAGGAAATACATTATCTCATAACCATTTCCCAACATAAATGATATAGCAAATAGGAGTAAACTATAAGAGAAAAAATTTTAGCATAAGCAACAATGGCATCAATTTGCGTGATAGTCCCTAAGATGGTATTAGAATTGCTCAAAATTAATTCATTGAGCTACTCAATAAGATTGGAAGCTTTATAAATGACTTCAAATTCTATCTGAATTATCTCTGCACTTACTTTAATTATCTTTGAACTAGTCGTGTTCTTTAAATCTTTAAGGAGTGTATCCCCTTCGTGACAGCTTCTTTGTCCACAGATCTTAAAACGGGTTCCGCAACTAAGCTTCGGACGCTGCCCAAATTGCACTAGTGAAACCCAAGGCCGCCGAAGGTTAGAGGGACGAAGTAGCACCGTCGACCAAAGGTGAGAAAAACGAAAAAACTTGGACATTGCGGGTAAGCAGGTTAAAAAAAAGATTTGTTTGTTAATCGATATTTAATATATCTTCGCCAATAAGGTTACCTTTATTAAACACTTTATAATGATAAAAGTTCTATTTATGTCATTATATTATTATAATTTTTAAATTTATTTTATTTGTAAATTTATCTTTATTGTTTTTCTTGTTTTTTTTTTGTTTTCTTGTTTTTTTTTAAATATGGCTTTTCTTTAATAAAAACTAAACAAATAAAGCTTTTATGTTTTTTTACTATATAACATATTGATATAAACATAACTAAAACTAAAAAACAAACTAAATAGCAAAATTAATTCATTGAGCTCGTCAATAAGATTGTAAGCTTTGTAAATGACTATAGACGCTACCTGAACTATCTCTACACTTACTTTAATTATCTTTGAACTGGTCGTGTTCTTTAAATCTTTAAGCATAGACAGATCCAAGCATAGATATAAAGTTGAGTAACAATTAAATCTTTGTGAATAAAGTTGAGTTAATAAAAGATTCTAGTAATAAGTGTGATGACTCAATAATAGTATCCTTAACCACTCACTCTCAATATTGTTCATGTACCACTTCCATCAATGGAAGCAACTCCAAAGTCCATTTTGTACGACTATAATAAATCAGAAAGAGTTTATATTTCATTTTTACTATATAGCATACTAATATCAACATAACAGAAACTAATAATTAAACTAACTAACTATCTCTCTCTCTTTTCTTCTATGTCTCCTCTACTATGTTATGTTTTCGTTCTTCCCTGTTTTAATCCTTTGGGAACATGTTATCCCACAACCATTTCCCAACATAAATGGTAGCGAAAGGGGTACAAAGATCTTTCAATAAAACTCAGTCCCTTGCAGTTAACCACCATCAGATTGACATGCGCACATGTGAATAAAGTTTTGGTAATCAAGTGTTAAGACTCAATAATAGTATCCTTAACCACTTTATGCACTGCTTACATCAATGGAAGCAACTTCAAAGTCCATTTTGTAAGAATACAGTAAACCAGAAAATATAGCATACTAATATAAACATAACAAAAACTAACAATTAAACTAACCAATGTTTTGAAAATCGGATCGTTGATCAACTCGGAATGTCTATTGGGTCATGGTTGGATCATTTCAACCGGATTGAATTAATTTTTTAAACTAATTAATAATATTTTTTTAAAAAATACATATATAAAATATAAAAAAATAATTATTTACATACATTCATATAATAATCTTATAATAATTTAATCATTAATAAATTTAAATATATTAATTTATAGATATTATAATAATAATTGCATATTTATTTTTTTGCCTAGCATCACACCCTCTTTATTCCTTTATTATTTACCTCAATTATTTTTTCTCCTCACAAATTTTTATTTTTTTTCTTGACATTTCTCCTTTAACTTTTATGATTGTTTTTTTTATTCTTCTCTCTCTCTTTTTATGAACATTTTTTTCCTGTCTTTCCAATATTACTTTATGATTCTTTTTATTTTTACAATAATAAATAATTATCTTTTGAATTGTCAAAATTTTCTTTTATATACCTTCTACTTTTAATTTAATTTTCTTTTTTAAACGAATACGATTATGAGTGAATTAATTTTGTTTCAATTTTCCATTTTTCATTTTCTTTTATAATGGCTTGATCTATTTTTTTCTATTTTTAGTTTAAAAGGAATAAAAATCGGGTTGAACCTAATTTCTCGGTTCAACTTGGTTTTTTCGGTTCATCTTATTTTAACCTGTTTCTAGGAAAACTGGTTTCGTATATTAAATTGGAGCTGACTCGCTATCGATTCACAATTAAACCAGTCGAACCAGGAGATCTGGTCTAATTTTCAAAACATTGTAAGTAACTATTTCTTTTCTTCTATGTCTACTCTTTTATGTGAGGTTTCATTCTTATTCTTCATTTTCTACTTCTTAGGAAATACATTATCTCATAACCATTTCCCAACATAAATGATAGCAAGTGGGAGTAAACTATAACAGAAAAACTTTTTAGTATAGGCAACAATGCATCAATTTGCGTTATAGTCCCTTAGATGGTATTAGAATTGCTCAAAATTAATTCATTGAGCTCCTCAATAAGATTGGAAGCTTTGTAAATGACTTCAAATGCTATCTGAACTATCTCTGCACTTACTTTAGTTATCTTTGAACTGGTCGTGTTCTTTAAATCTTTAAGTAGTGTCATCCCCTTCGTGACAGCTTCTTTGTCCACATATTTTAAAACGGGTTCCGCGACTAAGGGCCTGTTTGGTAACTAAAAAAATATACTTATAAGTTGTTTGGTAACTACTTATAAGTTGAAAAAAAATAAGCAGGGTCCCCCCTGCTTATTTTTAAAGTTGTTGGCTTATTAGTTTTAATCAACTATATTACTCTTTTATCCATAGTTTTTAATATTATTATCATACAACTTTAAGGGTATATTAGTCAATATTTATTTTAGCAAACATTACAACTACTTATTGATATTATCAGCACTTTTATCCAAACATGTAATTACTTATATTTTAAAATAAGTATCAGCACTTAAAATACTTATCAGCATTAATGCTTATCAGATATTTTTTATCAGCTAAGCCAAACAAGCCCTAAGCTTCCGGACGCTGCCCAAATTGCACCAGTGAAACCCAAGGCCGCCGAAGGTTAGAGGGACGAAGCAGCACTATCGACCGCCGACATTAGACTCAAGGCTGCCAAAGGTGAGAAAAACGAAAAAACTTGGACATTGCGGGTAAGCAGGTTAAAAAAAGATTTGTGTGTCAATCGATATTTAATTTTTTTATTTTCACCAATGAAGTTATCTTTATTAAACACTTTATAATGATAAAAGTTCTATTTATGTCATTATACTATTATAATTTTTAAATTTATTTTATTTGTAAATTGATCTTTATTGTTTTTCTTGTTTTTTTTGTTTTTTTTTAAATATGGCTTTTCTTTAATAAAAACTAAACAAATAAAGCTTTATGTTTTTTACTATATAACATATTGATATAAACATAACTAAAACTAAAAAATAAACTAAATAGAAAAATTAATTCATTGAGCTCGTCAATAACATTGTAAGCTTTGTAAACGACTATAGACGCTACCTGAACTATCTCTACACTTACTTTAATTATCTTTGAAATGGTCGTGTTTTTTAAATCTTCAAGCATACACAGATCCAAGCATAGACATAAAGTTGAGTAACAATTAAATATTTGTGAATAAAGTTGAGTTAATAAAAGATTCGAGTAATAAGTGTTATGACTCAATAATAGTATCCTTAACCACTCACTCTCAATTCCTCCAAAGTCCATTTTGTACTACTATAATAAACCAGAAAGAGTTTATCTTTCTTTTTTACTATATAGCATACTAATATCAACATAACAGAAACTAACAATTAAACTAACTAATTATCTCTCTCTCTTTTCTTTTATGTCTCCTCTTCTATGTCATGTCTTCGTTCTTCGTTCTTCCCTGTTTTAATCCTTTGGGAACATATTATCCCACAATCATTTCCCAACATAAATGGTAGCGAAAGGGGTACAAAGACCTTTCACTAAAACTCAATCTCTTGCAGGTAACCACCATCAGATTCAAGCGCACATGTGAATAAAGTTATGGTAATCAAGTGTCAAGACTCAATAATAGTATCTTTAACCACTCTCAATACTGTTCATGCACCACTTACATCAATGGAAGCAACTCTAAAGTCAAATTTCGTAAGACTATAGTAAACTAGAATATTATATAGCATACTAATATAAACATAACATAAACTAACAATTAAAGTATCCAATGTTTTGAAAATCGGATCGTTGATCAACTCGAGATGTCAATTGGGTCATGGTTGGATCGATTCAATCGGATTGAATCAAATTTTTTAAACTAATTAATAATATTTTTTTAAAAAATACATATATGAAATATAAAAAAATATTTACATACATTCATAAAATAATCTTATAATAATTTAATCATTAATAAATTTAAATATATTAATTTATAGATATAATAATAATTGCATATTTATTTTTTGACTAGCATCACACCCTCTTTATTCCTTTATTATTTACCTCAATTATTTTTTCTCCTGACAAATTTTTATTTTTATTCTTGACATTTCTTCTTTAACTTTTATGATTGTTTTTTTCATTCTTCTCTTTCTTTTTTTATGATCATTTTCTTTTTCCTCGTCTTTCCAATATTATTTTATGATTCTTTTGTTTTTATAATAATAAATAATTATATTTTTGAATTGTCAAAATTTTCTTTTATATACCTTCTATTTTTAATTTACTTTTCCTTTATAAATGAATACGACTATGAGTGAATTTATTTTGTTTCAATTTTCCATTTTTCATTTTCTTTTATGATGGCTTGATCTATTTGTTTCTATTTTTAGTTTAAAAGGAATAAAAATCGGGTTGAACCTAATTTCTCGGTTCAACTTGGTTTTTTTGGTTCATCTTATTTCAACTTGGTTTCTATGAAAACTGGTTTCGTATATTAAATTGGACCTGACTCGCTATTTATTCACAATTAAACCAGTCGAACCAGGAGTTCTGGTCTGATTTTCAAAATATTGTAACTAACTATCTCTTTTTTTCTATGTCTACTTTTGTATGTGAGTTCTTCATTCTTCCTTGTTTTACTTCTTAGGGAATACATTATCTCATAACCATTTCCCAACATAAATGATAGCAAATGGGTAACAGAAAAACTTTTTAGCATATGCAACAATGACATCAATTGCATGATAGTACTTGAGATGGTCTTAGAATTGCTCAAAATTAATTCATTGAGCTCCTCAATAAGATTGGAAGCTACCTGAACTATCTCTACACTTACTTTAATTAGATATGACTTCGCTTTAACAAAAACTAAACTAAATAAAGCTTCTCTTATCTTTTAATATATAACATATTATCATAAACATAATTGAAATTAAAAATTAAAATAACTCTCTCTTGTATTCTATATCAGTTTCTTTTTTTTCTTTAGATCTTCTCTATTTTACTTTCTTATGAAAAATGTTATCACATCCATTCACAAGGTAAACAAAAGTTTCTTTCCATAATGAATAGTGGAATTAAGTTGTATAACACTCTCTCTTATTGTCCTAAAGTTATATCAAAATCAGTTTACTAACATTTTCAATAAGATTGAATTCTTTAAAAATTAGTGGCGAAGCTATATTTGAACGATCCAATTTTTATTACCTTTATTAGCTTGTGGCTTATTGACATTTCTAATGAAACATGATAATCCGTTGGCCGAGTTTTGATTGTTGCTTTTCGTGGTATCATAAATTTGCTTCTAGGAGCTTAACTTAATCGAAGAAATTATAAACTATTATAGGTTGAAAATGCTAGCAATTAGGTATGCATATAGATCAATTATTTCAAACGAACTTAAGGCATATATATTTATAATAAAAAGAACATAATGTTTCATAAAACGAATTTCTAATGAAGAGGAAAAAAATCAAGATAATAATAAGAAAACAGACATCAATATTTATTTTAAAAAATCTTTAACAACAAACTAAAAAGAAAGACAAGACAAATAGAGAATATTTTGTTGAATAATAAGGTTTTATTTTGTCAAACATAAAAATTAAAAGTAATTGCTAATAAGGTTAAAATATAGTACTTTCTTAACTATTTTACTTATCTAATAATTTTTTTATTTTTTGTCAACCTAAGAATAATTGGTTTTACATACTTCAAGGATGTGATTGGATAGAGGAGGTAGTGAAGGGATTGAGAGATAGTAAAATCAATTACCTTTCATTCAATCTCAATAAAAATTAAATGATTTTTTAGATAATTAAGAAAAAAAAGATTAATTTTTAATTTTAAATAAATATTATCCAAATAAGAATATTTTTCTCTTTTGGTTCATTATTCTTCTTCTTCTTCTTCTTTATTGTCAATCCAAATGTGCCTTTATATAAATCATAGTTCTCCCCATATAGAAAAAAGCAATATTATCAAATTATAAGAAAACTACGACAACTTTCAAATGTTATTGGAAAAAAATAATAAATTCTAGAAAATACAAATTTTTCTGAAAAAACTAAAATAATTAATAAAATAATATATATCACAATAATGATGACAGTCTTTTTGTTACAATATCAAGAAAACTTTGAGATTCTTCCAGCCCAGCGTTCATGCAACAAATACCTGAAGAGAAATCCCAGCCCAGCGGAAACAGTAGTAGCAGGGTCTCCGGTCTCATGATAATCTTCTGATAAAATAAAAAAATAAAAATCATGTGTACTAGGGCCGAATTAATATAAAAGTAATGATTTTTAGACGCAATTAAACTTACAATGATAGGCTATAATTCATTTTTTTTCATTCAATGTGGATCCATTAAAGGGCTGGCCAAATGGATCAGAACCCATCACTTATTGTACTGAAAACAAAAAATGAAAACGATTTATTTCTTTTTTTGGGGTCAAAAAACGATTTGTATTATTATTTATTTATAATAATAATAACTACAAATACAGTTTTTTTTATGATTTCTGATATTGTTTTTTAAATATCGAAAATAATAAAGAAAGAATTTTACAAAATGTCGATTAGACGGCATTTCGGATCACTACATTTCCGTTACGCGGCCAGGTGTCGGCGCTACATGTGACAGCTCCAACGGTTCCAATCCAAATACACGCCTCTTTCTTACTTCACGGCAAAGCTAAATAAAATCCGTCTACTTCCCGCGCTTAAAGAAATGGTCCATTATCGGTCAACGTTCAAAACAAAATTATCATATAATAAAAGGGTCCAACCGATGTAATACCTACTCCATTGTAATACCGTACTACTTATCTTAAAAATTATAGAATGTTCGATATACGATAGATCTAATAATTTATAATAAAATATTTAAGAAAGAAAAAATTTTATATCATTTAACATCCTACGATTGTCATGAAAAGTATTACGGTACTATCTATTTAAGTAAGTAGCACCTTCATTTTTTTCGTAATAAAAGTGTCCAATGAAGATAATACCTACTTAAATAGGTAACACCATACTACTTATTTTAACAATTGTTCACTATACGATAAATTTAACAACTTATAATAAACTATTTAACAAAAAAAATATTTTATATCCATCGTATATTTAATATCCTACGATTATTATAAGAAGTATCACGATGTTACATATTTAAGTAGCTATCACTTTCATTTTTTTCATAATAAAAGAGTTCAATAGAGGTATAACTACTTAAACATGTTTAAGTATATATATATATAATATCGAATAGATATTTATGTCAGCTTTATTACCTTTATAATTCCAACCGCCGTCACCCTTCTCTCTCTCTCCTCTCTCTCTCTCTCTCTCCTTCTTCTTCTATCGCTATCCATGGCAGGCTACCCGCCGGGATCCGGTTACCCCTACGGCGCACCGCCCTCTTATGGAGCTCCGCCTCCACGTTACGGTGCCCCGCCGCCGCCGCAATCGCAGTCCTACGCCTCCGCCCCACCCTACGGCGGACCTCCTGCCTCGACCCCCTACGCCGTGCCCTACTCCGCCGGCGAGAAGCCCCCCAAGGAGGATCAGACCTACTCACTCTATGGCGCTCCGTCCGCCCCTCCCGCCTACGACTACGGCGGCGCGGCCCCCTCCGCGCCGTATGCCGGCGAGAAGCCCCCCAAAGGGGGCAAGTACCACGATGTCCCCGGGTACTTTCCTCAGGGAGGAGGGTATGCGTTGAACGTGGTGGCGTGCTTCCAGGCGGCGGATGCGGACGGGAGCGGGTTGATCGAAGACAAGGAGCTGCAGCAGGCACTATCCTCCTACGACCAGACCTTCAGCATGCGCACGGTGCGCCTCTTGATGCACCTCTTCAATAATTCCAACGTTTGCAGGATCGGTACGCCTCTTCAAATTTGATTCTTTTTGGCCTAATCAATTGAGAATTGCTCTTCAGGAAATTGTGTATATTTTATCATTCGGAAAGGGGAAAAATAATTCTTGTCTCTGTAAAGTTCAATCACTTTTGAACCTAAAAGGTCAAAACTTTTGAACCTAAAAGTTTCAGATACTTTGATTCCAAAAGATATGTATGCTTAAGTATAAATTATAAATTGTTCATCATCAAGCATACCATTGCATTGTCACTGACTATCATCCAATTGTGTATTATCAAGTATGCATGACATTGCCACTAATTGGCATCCAACTGTATATTATCAAGTTTACATGCCACCAAATAGCATTTCACTTTTATGCTTCAGATCTGAGAAGAACAAAAAGCAGCATATATGCTAGACTCTAGTGCTGCCTTTTGTCTCTTCAAGTTTTTCTCAATTGATTTTTGTTCCTTTTAATATGTAGTCTTGCGATGTAAATCGCCATGAGGACTTCTGATAGCTAGTGGATTTGCTTTCCATAACTTATGAAGGACTCAATATTACTCTTCTTCACTTCAGTTCTACTCGTTAATGTCACTGTAGTGTTTCTAAGTTCTAGTAATATTTTTCATGTATGATGTCGGAAATGTCCGAGAGAATATATATCATGCTCAGTGATACTATTCTGTTCATATCACTGTGATCCAAATGATGGATCATGTTGTGGATAGTTTCTTGTTTTCTTTCCCGGTAAAGGATAGTTCCTTGTATTTCCACATTAGGATATTTGTTTGACTTTTCGAGTAGCATCTTATTCACAAACCTGAAGATTCCTTTCCCATATTATCTGTCCTGGAGCTTCTATTGTCCGATACCTAGGACTAACCTGACAATGTGATGAATCTAATTCCGTTTGTCATCCTTTTTCTCATGATACTGGTTGTGATTTCAATTTCATGTCTGTTCTTTTATTCTTATTAATGAGGTTTTGGGAGTATCTCCTGTTGCTTCATTGTGCCAATTCTTAAATAACCAAACCTCTATCTATGCAGGACCAAAAGAGTTCACCTCACTGTTCTACAGCCTTCAGAATTGGAGGGTATAAGAATGTGAATTTTTCATGTTTGTCTTTCAGTTGCTTTTATTTTTTCATATTAACTGCGTGTATCTGTGGTCAGGCGATCTTTGAGAGGTTTGACCGTGATCAGAGCGGTAGAATTGACCCTTCAGAACTCCATGATGCTCTTTTAAGCCTTGGGTTTGCGGTTTCCCAGCCGATCCTGGATTTGCTGGTGTCCAAGTTCGATAAATCTGGAGGCAGAGCCAAAGCCATTGAATACGATAACTTCATCGAGTGCGTGATCCTCCTCTTCTGCATATGTTACACTTAAAGTGGACTTTTTTTAACTTTTCAAAATGGTTACTTACGTCATTTTTTTTCTTTTGGATGTCCTGCAGGTGCTGCCTCACAGTTAAGGTAAGTTCAATAGAATTTCTGCCAAAAA
The DNA here is from genome assembly GCA_001647135.1 of Pontederia paniculata. Classification (NCBI taxonomy): domain Eukaryota; kingdom Viridiplantae; phylum Streptophyta; class Magnoliopsida; order Commelinales; family Pontederiaceae; genus Pontederia; species Pontederia paniculata. The sequence continues at coordinate 40,718 of LTAE01000489.1, read as the reverse complement.
ATGCCTTCTAAATCAGTTCATGGTTACACTTTTGCTGGTACTGGAAGATTAAATGTAAGGGGGATGTAATTTGCAGGGTTTGACGGAGAAATTTAAGGAGAAGGACACGAAATATTCTGGATCGGCAACCTTCACATATGAATCCTTCATGTTAACAGTTCTGCCTTTTCTCATTGCATAGTCGTGTTGCACACCTTGGTCGATTTGTATAAATCTTTTCCCCCCATGGATCGTAGAGGTAGAGTTAATTTTACCCTGTAGTCGTACATGTGTGATGATGGATATATGGATATGGATTGATGATAGAGGTTAATCCTGATACATGGATTGCCTAGAAATGATGTTTAATATATGTCTTCTTGTAATCGGTATCAACCAGTTAAATCGAGATATCATCTATTCTTTTTTTTATTTGCATTTTTATGGTTTGTTGTCTTGGTCATTTTTCTTTTGTTGAATTCATAGTGAATTTGCCAAAAGGAAACAAAGAATAAAGAATTACTTCCATATACTATTTATTTTTCTTTTTTAGGTTTCTAGTTCCATATAATCTGGAGGATTTAAAACAATCTAGTATGCTCAATGTATCACAAAGAGTCCTAACTTGAATAACACAAGTAAAATTGGAGACAAAAGTAAAGGGAAAAAATAATATTTTATTTTTAAAAATAAATTTATTTTTTAATAAAAAGATGTGAGTTTTATAAGGAGAGAAATTAAACATAAATTAAAAAACAAACACTTAATATTTTTAAAAAATAATTTAATTTAAATAAGTTAAAAAATTTCGTAAATATAATTGATAGAAAAAAAAACACTGAGTCAATAATTAATGTTTTTAAAATTATATAGATGTTCTAGAAATGTTAAGAAAAGTTTGTTATGCAAGATAATAACTTAATTAAAATATAATTATTTACAAAGAGTTTCAACTTGAATGAAATAATAAAACTAAAGATAAAGCTAAAAAATAATGTTTTATTTTCTGAATTATTTTTATATGCTATAGATATTATATGAATTCTAGATAATGTAACAATAACATATATAAGGATAGTTTTAGTTTCTTATTCTCACATGCGAAATTAGCGATATAAACAAAATAATAGTTATACTTGAAGAATATCATTCAAATGTTTAAAATAAAATTCATTGCCAAATGACATGCCGAATACGTTTTAAATTTCAACTTTTTTATATAATTGAAAATCTAATAGCAAAATAGTATTATCATTTTAAAACTAAATATATGATCCAAAATCTCTAAAAATTAGCTAGTAAATACTATTTAATTTATTTTATTATTTTAAATATTTTAGTAAATACAATTTAATTACTTATAAATATAGAAATTGGAATTTACATTTTACATCATCACACACCTCTCTGGAGAGTTGTTCTAAATAATATATTTTTAAATTAATTTTTTTAATAAATGTATGCGAAACAAATTTAGTATTTTAACTCTTTTTTGACCCATTTAATTTTGTCTAAGCATCGAGTATACAATTTATATATTGAAATAGCTGAAATATTAATATTACTAAATAAAAAATTAGTCAAAATATTTATTATGAAGGTGTAGAATATTTTAAAATAGCTTGGAATATTAATATTAATAAATAACAAAATTAGTCAAAATATTATTATGAAGGCGTAACATATATTTAAATAGTATTTTGTATGTTGATTATTAGGTTTAAAAAAAATTAGATAATGCATGATTGCGTCACATTTCCTTTGGTCCATATTTAAATTTTAAAATTCATTCTGACTGATTATATGATACATTTAAATAAGGTGAGGTAAGATAAGAAAGTACACAAATTATTTTGAAAATCTATTTTTTTATTTCAAAGATAAGAAAAAAGAAAATTATAGATGTAAGTCAAAGATAAAGAAAATAAACTTCAATATTTAAACTGTACATTTATTATAATATAGTGTATAATAAAATTAATTTCAAATTTCAAATTTATAAACTTATATTTTTTTAAAAAATTAATGTCATATTTTTTAGAATGAAAGTCATATTTTAACTGATCGTGCCATATGGCACTTGCATGGCATCATTCATTTTTTAAATAGATTATTCTTATTTGTTCATAATAGCGTAAACTTTAACTCAGAAAATATAATCTTGCATATATTAAAACAAACAAAAAAACAAAATAATAATACTTTTTCCGTTGGATGACATGACACATGTCATATAAGTGTCGTTTGGCGTTTTTAACTTGACTGATGACTTAAACCAAGTTTGGTGACTTGCGTATTAAAATATATAAATAAATTGCGGTTTTGCAAAAGGTTTTTTTTAAAAGATTTAATGAAGATGTATTTTATTTAATTAGTGTATATCATATATCTTATTATTTGTATTATATAATTTGAAATTTGTGATTGATAAAAATAAATAAAAATATAAATTTTAAATAAATTATTTTTTTTAATTATAAATTTTAAATTCAATGATTTGATAGACTATATGATGTGGTACACCTCTATATTTTTTTAAAGGAAAAAACTGTTTAACTACTTATATTAATATAAGAATATTTTGAAAAGAAAATGACTGATTTAAAATATAATTTACATATTAAAATCAAATTTTAATGATATTGTAGTACTTAAAATTTGTCACTATGTTCAACGGGTTATATATATATATATATAGAGGTTAAGTAAGGTGCAACCAAGATTTCTTGGCTGCACTTACATACGCACTCATAAAGAGTGGGATCATCTCACTTTTTAAAATATGATGTCACATCACTTTTAAAAGTGAGGTGGACCCCACTCTTTATGAGTGTTTATGCATGGTGCAACTAAAATGTTTTGACTGCATATTACTTAAACTCATATATATACATATATATATTTATATAGAATTTAATGATGATCTATTTGGGTAATTATGTATCTATTCAATAAATCGTTAGATATGAGATCTACGATAAATTTTATTTAAGATTATTATTTTTTTATTTATTTTTTCAATCGTAAATTTTAAATTTAATAGTTTATTAAATAGAATATATAATGTATCCGGATACGTTATTATTAAATTTATATTTATATTATATTATATATATAATGTTTCTAGACTCGTTGGATGGATGCTGGAGTTGACTGATTCATTGATGATCTGGTTGTGATCAATCAGCACAAGCAAGAAGAAGAAGAAGAAGAAAAGTTGCTGTTTCTACCAACATCATCATCTGAGTCGTCTATTACTAATTATTTTATTATTAAACGGGCTTATTTTTTCCTCCCGCTGATTCGGATCCATATCCACAAAACCCAAATACACGTCTCCTTCCTTTTGTTTTTGTTTATTATTTTTATTTTCCATGCGTTTGCATATTACATCGCCTGGCGCGGCATTTTATAAATAAATATATATATATACCATCATTTCTCTTCCAAATCTTTATGCTTTATTTTTCTCTCTATCAATTTAAATTTATTATTACTTGCCTTTTCCAATTACAAGAAATCCAAAGAGGAGCAGATCCTTCTTCTTCTTCTTCTGAATCAATCGATTCAACACAGCAAGCAAAACTAATCAATCGATATGGACGACATCACCGGCGAGGCGGTGGTCGACCTCTTCTCAATCGGCCCCACGACGCTCATCGGCCGGACCATCGCCCTACGCGTGCTCCTCTGCACCTCCGTCTCAGACCTCCGCCGCCGACTCGCCGTCGCCCTCTACGCCGCCTTCCGCCGCGCTCGCGACCTCGCCCTCCCTTTCCTCGCCTGGTTCCACCCCAGGAACGCCCAGGGCATCCTCTTCATGGTCGCCCTCATGGTCTTCGCCCTCAAGCGATTCACCAACGTCCGCTCCCGCGCCGAGTCCGCCTACCGCCGCAATTTCTGGCGTAACATGATGCGCAGCGCCCTCACCTACGACGAGTGGGCGCACGCCGCCAAGATGCTCGACAGGGAGACCCCGAGGATGAGCGACTGCGACCTCTACGACGAGGACCTTGTCAGGAGCAAGCTGAAGGAGCTGCGCCACCGCAGGGAGGTCGGCTCCCTCAGGGATATCGTCTTCTGCATGCGCGCCGACCTCCTCAGGAACCTCGGCAACATGTGCAACCCCGAACTCCACATAGGCAGGCTTCAGGTTTCTCTCACACCTTCTCGTCTCTCTTCGCTTCGCCTCTCTTCCAAAAAAATTGCAACTTTACTTTTGAGATTTGTTCAATTTTATTTCCTTACTGTGCACACAGCTAATTATAAATGTCATATGATATCTATATGAAATCTCTAGTTTTTATTACTTCTCTGGCTGTATGCATATATATAATTTATTACTGCTATTTTTCTTCTTCTCAATCTGGGAATGAACTTAGTTTGATTGTGCTGCAGGTTCCTAAACTCATAAAGGATTACATTGATGAGGTTGCCACTCAACTGAAACTGGTATGCAACTCTGACTCTGATGAGTTGCTCTTGGAAGAGAAGCTTGCATTCATGCACGAGACAAGACATGCTTTTGGTAGGACAGCTCTTCTCCTGAGTGGTGGTGCTTCCTTAGGAGCTTTCCATATCGGTGTTGTGAAGACTTTGGTTGAGCATAAGCTCCTTCCTCGCATCGTGGCAGGATCAAGTGTAGGTTCTATTATGTGTTCCATTGTTGCAACACGGTCGTGGCCTGAGCTCGAGAGCTTCTTTGACCACTCCTGGCATACGCTCAAGTTCTTTGATCAATTGGGCGACGTATTCCAAGTAGTTAAGAGAATTACGACTTTTGGTGCAGTTCATGACATTCGCCATCTGCAATGGCTTTTGAGGCGCCTAACAAATAATTTGACATTTCAAGAGGCATATGACATCACTGGTCGTGTTCTTGGTATTACCGTTTGCTCTCCTAGGAAACATGAGCCACCAAGATGCCTCAACTACTTGACTTCTCCTCATGTTGTTATTTGGAGTGCGGTGACTGCTTCTTGCGCATTTCCTGGCCTCTTCGAGGCTCAGGAACTGATGGCAAAGGATAGATTTGGGGATATTGTTCCATACCATGCACCTTTTTCGATGGGACCAGAAGATGCACCTGGAACTTCAGCACGCCGCTGGAGAGATGGAAGCTTAGAGAGTGACTTGCCCATGATGCAACTGAAAGAGCTATTCAACGTCAATCATTTCATTGTCAGCCAAGCAAATCCTCATATAGCCCCTCTGCTGAGGTTGAAGGAAATTGTGAGAGCATATGGAGGGAGCTTTGCTGCTAAGGTACTATTTTGGAATACCTGTTTCATTCTCCGTTATTCTAATTATGTATAGTTCTAGAGGAAATTTTCTATGATGAGATATGGTAGAGATGTGTATTATATACAACCATTAATGTGATAGCTTTTCTAGTTTGTACTTTTTCATTTTCTTGTGACCTCTGCAGCAAAAGGAAAAAAAAACTGTCATCCTGTTGAAAATCTAAATTGGTGTTTCCCGTGTAGCTTGCTCATCTTGTTGAAATGGAGGTGAAACACCGATGCAATCAAATATTGGAACTTGGATTTCCATTGGGTGGCATAGCCAAACTGTTTGCTCAAGATTGGGAGGGTGATGTTACCGTGGTTATGCCTGCCACTCTTGCACAGGTAATTTACAGTTCCTGTACCTTTGTCCTCTTGCATATTATGTTCAAGCTCCTTATTAATGAACTTTCTGAGATTTATATGAGATCTTTCTTTCTTATTTTGTCAGTATTCAAAGCTTATACAAAATCCATCTCATATGGAACTCCAAAAGGCTTCCAACCAAGGCAGGAGATGTACATGGGAGAAGCTCTCTGCTATTAAGGCAAACTGTGCTATCGAACTTGCTTTAGATGAATGTGTTGCTCTTCTTAATCATATGCGAAGATTGAAGAGAAGTGCTGACAGAGCAGCTGCCTCCCAAGGGAACTCAAACTTTGGCCGGTTCAGTGCTTCAAGAAGAATTCCTTCATGGAACTGCATTGCAAGGGAGAATTCCTCAGGTTCTCTTGAAGAGGACATAATTGTTGTGGCTGGTACTTCTACTTCACCTAATCAAGGAACTGCTTCTGTTGCGGGCCAGTTGAACAGAAGTTATCAGGTCCAACGAAGTGTGCATGATGGAAGTGATAGTGAATCAGAAAGTATCGACCTAAATTCTTGGACAAGAAGTGGTGGTCCCTTAATGAGAACTGCTTCTGCCAACAAATTTATTAACTTTGTTCAGAATCTCGAGATCGATTCAGAATTCAACAGGAACTTGTCAAGGGAAGATGAGATTTATTCATTGACACCAAACTCCAACTCCACGATCGCTAGGATATCAACGCCTGATAGAAGCACAGAAAACACAGACTCTGAAGGTAGTGCTAGAGTTTCAGTAGGCGCTTCCACCAGCATAATGGTTTCTGAAGGAGACCTTTTGCAACCGGAAAAGATACTTAATGGAATTGTATTTAATGTTGTAAGGAAGGATAATTTTCTTGTACAGAAGATCCTTGATTCGGAACATCACGAGTCTCCTCGAGAAGCAGATGTGGAGAATATACTTCTGGAAAGTTGCAATGCCAGTACAACTTCTGACTGTGTAGACAATGAGGATGAAGCAGAAACACATATTAATAGTAATCCTAGTGATCACCGTTTGCAGCAACTGGATAAAGTTGAAAGTGGTGGCCAGGTAGTCCTTGATGGCTGAGTTGAATGAAGAGATACTTGGATTTGTACGAAACTTAGCAGCAAAATCCAGCTAACATTTAGGTCCATTTTCACAGTGGATGACCAAAACTCATGCGAGTGGCAGGAAACTCGAGGTTGTGCCAAAAAAAGGTACTGTCGGATGATCAACAAAGCTTAAAAAGGTGTATGTCTCGGTAGTAGTCGTCGGCATTCCTTTCCTTCCGTTTATTTTTCATAATTATGAGTCCACATTCTCTTCATTTATTCTCTTTGTTTTAGAACGTGAAAGGAGAAGTGCTTATGATATTGTTGGAAATAGATCAATATATGGTCGATTTGTATAAAATAGAATTGAAGGCACATTTAGCATTGGGTAACAAATTTGTTCCGGGAAGAAGTTGAAGGAAAAAAGGACGAAGACAAACATGCATACATATATTCTCCATCATTTGTACAGGAAATGGATGAAGTTTGGAACGGCTTGCTCGCTGTTGTACTGCTTCTCCAATTAATCAATTTTTTTTATTGATTCACCTTTGTTGATATTGATGTTGCTAGCTGACTCTTATTCATCTGAAAATTTAGAACATTGTGAAGCTTTTCATTTGAAAATTTATGACTGGTCCTTAAAATAAAGGTTGTCGAAGAAAATTATACTTTTTGTTTGTGGTTGTGCCAACATTTCCGGTCGCCTACTTCTGTAGAACGAGGAGGGAGACGAAGCAAAATTTTCCTCCTCTGATGAGTTACATGCACCCAATTCAATACATGTTAATAACTCAAAAGGAAAATGCTACATCCTAGAGAATTATGAAAATTTAGGAGTACAGGTTAAGAGGATATAACACTCTTAACTCAAATAAATTTCACACACTTAGAAGCATTATATTATATATATTATTTATAAGGGCTTAAGAAATGTATAACATGACATACGAAAAAATAATAATATTTATTGTTTAAAAAAATATAAATATTATTCACAATAATGACTTGGTCTAAACAGTTATACTAAATTTTTTTGAGGAAAGTAGCCTTGGATACTTTCGGGGTCAGCTAAAAAGTTTTTTTTCGAGGCAAGCGAGAGAGCCGGGGTAGGAGCCGAAGAAGCCCTGCAGCCTACTTGGAAGAAGAAATTAAAAATAATTTATTTTTAATGTCTAGTACAAAAGATTTGAATGAAGTTCCTTAAACTCTATTTGAAAACTAGAACTTATGATTCTCTAGATTTTAATAAATAGTTTATTTTAATAGATTAGTTGTAAAAATGTTTGGATGAACTAAAATATAATAATTATAGATGTTTGGATAAAAAGTGAGAATAAAAAATATTATATTATATATATATATAAAATAAAAGATAAACTTAATTAATTTTAAAATTTATAGTCGTAATATAAAATTAATCTCATAAATAAATATTTTTATAATTTTTTTAAATAGTTTGATTAAATTATTGCAAAATAATAATTAATAAATAATATAAAATTAATCTTATGATTAATATTTTATAAAAAAAATTGTTACAAAACATCGATCAAATTAAGAAATAATTAATAAGTAATATAAATTTAATCTCATGAATTAATATTTTCATGATGATGCATTTTGGACATTATGATTGTTAACATTTGAAATTGACCATTTGCAAACCTTTAATAAGATTCACTTGATCAAAATTTAAACAAATTGACCTAGTTTCATCCGAGCTGCGAATGCAAATTGTACAACACTTTCAAGTTACAAAAGGTTACATGAAGTCAGTTACAAGCATGACTCATAAAACATATATGACAATATTATACAAATCTAACCATCACAATCGAAGCAACAAACATCTTTTATTCCGTCCTTTCTTTTTTCCTTTCTTTGATTCACCACTTGCCAACTTCTTCCTTCTCCTCCTGAAATGAAAGTGCAAAGCAACATCATTTGATTTCAAATATGTGAATTGGCGGGTTATAAATGAAATGTGGGCATGCTCACAAAAAAATGGAAAGTAAGTATGACATAGAGGTTCAGACTCAGATGAAGGTAGTGATGTCAAATATGACATTGATGAATAAATCTCATGCATTTGATACTATGCATCACCTGTCACGATCCATGATACTATTTTCACGGTCGTGACAATGATGATGAGACGATTGAGGTGTGGCATGCAACTTTCACATTCGTGTTGATCATTATGGTCCGTGAAGGCATTTTCACAGTCATGAGTGCACCTAAGCCAAAATACTGCAAATTCGTTATGGCCCCTGAAGTCGCTTTCATGCTTGTGAGAGAATGAGGCGATGATGGACGATGAAGAAGAATTCATTCGATCACGATTGTGACATTTTGATCGTAGGCCATGTACATTCTAGAAAAAAGTTTTCATTTAGCCACCGACGTGACAATGTAGTCACGGACCATGAGTATTTTGAAAATGAAATGCAACCTTTCGGTCACGATCATGAAACTCATTTCACGAGTTATGAAGTGCTAACTAGGAGAGATGAAAATTTAGTTTTAAACTAGTCAAATCTTATCGTTAAAGGATTTGGCTTGGGATTAAGTGAAAATTTGATGAAAAATTCTGTTAGATCAAGTTTGATATTTTAGGACTCTTCATAAGTTTTGAAACCTATGGAAAATCTATAAATTAGATCCTCATGCCTTATTTATATGGTTATGCTTCAAGTCTCGAAGAGCATAACATTGGAGAAGAATATGGAGTTCTGCTACACAGCTTCTAAAGAGATGATCGTAGAGGTGTTATAGTTCTAAATTTACTTTATAATCTTCTTTCTCTTATTTCGAAGGATGAACTCCCTATGTAATATTTTATTTATTTTCATCAAGTAATTTTATTGCAAGGGAAAATATGTGAACCCTTGTTTTAATTAAATTTAGTTCTTCAATTTCTTATGCATATGAATATGTTCTTAATCCTTTCTTGAGATTTATGATCTTTTTTATCTTTGCTAGTATCATGGATAAGAATAGTGAGTACTTAATTCTCCTTGATCGTGGAGATTGATTTTTAAAGTTTTATTTGAAGCATTGTATATCATGCCTATGTAGCATTTTGGAGAAAAATATTTAGGTGTGAGGTCTATTAAATTGTTTGGACATGAACGATTAATAGTTTAGGAACTACATCAAAATCAGATTTTTGGTATATCAAAATCCTCATAGGAATTTGAATTGAACTAAATTTTTATTAGACTTGTGATAAGACATTATTTCTCCTTATTTTATCTCATCTCATCCTGATTTAGTGCTTGTTGTCATCAAAATCTAATTGTATGTTTATCTTATCTTTTTTAAAGTCTTTTTTCTTCAAAAACTTATGTCATCTCTTATTAATTTGTGAGATTAGATAGAATATCAATTCTCGTAGAAATCATACTCTACTCATCTGTCTATTACTTGATATGATTAGTGTACTTGTTAATGAATTTTATTGAGATCTAAGCATAGATGAAACATAGCTTCTAGAGAATATATTTTCTAAAAATTAATTCCGACTTTTAAAGTGTAACTCTTTACAAACAGTACTATCACACTGTACTTTTTCTGAGTATCCATTTGCACCCTATGGATTATCGACTTTCTAATAAATCATATATTGCCCATATGTTGTTTTGAACAATGGAGTCTATCTCATCTCTCTTGATGGCCAACCATAATTCCGACTCCCTTGATGCAACTGCGTCATCATAAGAAATAGAGTTTGTATGATCTTTTATGTCAATATCGACATCATAACACAAAGAGAGGACTAAGATCAAAACATGTCAATTTATAAAAATGGATGATTGAGATTAAAATATATTAAGTTAAAAGAAATAAACAACACATATCAACAACTTATAACAAATCAAAATGAATGACAAAAATCAAAGAAAGAAAGTTTGAACGACAAAGATTAAAAGCGTATAATTGATCAAGATGGAGGACATTGATCAAATATAATAGAAGATCTAACAGACGAAGGGGAATTCTACAATAAAAAAATACTATTCTTCTTCCTCCATTTTCTACATATCACACGCTCGATAAGAAAATAAAGGAAGTCAATTAGGTGTTGAAGAAGTCATCCATTGTGCTAACGCTTTGAGGAGGTTCACTATTGATGGCGGGGAAAGATGAAGGACATTAGGGCAAAGTTGGACGAGTGCTCGACGCTCGCAGAGGAATCGCAAATGCAAGCGTTTCATGGAGAACCTGGCCCTGAACCCCAAGCTAGAACCTACTCATAGCAAGAACCAGAACCACATTGCTCCAACAACAACATTAAATGCCGTTGTTGCAATTTTTTTTCACCTTTTTTTTACAATTTTTTCTTTCTCTTTTCTTTCTTTACTCCACTTAATATTAAATAATAATTTATTTAATTATTATATTTCGTAATTAGTATTTTTATATATTTTAATAATATATTTTAGTAATTTATATGTAATACTAAAATAAGTTTTATAAATTATTTTATCATATTATTCGATATTTAAACTTCTTGTAAAAAATGTTTTATTACCTTATATTTAATTTATAATACAAATCATTTATTAGTATACTTTTTTTTAAAAGTATTTTTATGAAAATGTTATTATTAAATTATTAATTTATAAGATTTATTTTATATTATTTATTATTTATTTTTAAAGTAGTTTTAATTGATATTTTTAACAATTTTTTATGAAAATATTAATTCATGAGATTATTTTTATATTATTTATAAATAATTTGAATCAATATTCTTTAATATTTTTTTATGAAAAATATTAATTCATGAGATTATTTTATATTATTTTTATCAATTATCAATTTTAGTATTTTTAAACAAACTTTTTTAAAATAAAACTTTTGTAAATATTTATTCGTGCAATTAATATTATATTACTTAATTCTTAAAATTAATTAAATTTAATTTTTGTTAAAAATATTTTATATTTTTTATTCTCACTTTTTATTCAAACATCCATTAAAACTTATCTATAATCATTACATTTTAATTCATCTAAACACTATTAAAATTAATCTATCAAATCAAATTATTCACTAGAACTTGGAGAATCCTAGATTGTTTCACTATATTTATATTATGAAAGAGAATTGAATGACTCATTGATAAAAAATAATGAATGATTCTATATCTTCTTAAAAATTCTCTTAATAATTCTCTTATTACTAATCACTCACAATGATATTAGTAATAATTTTATTATTTTTTAAGATTATTTATTTTATGTGAATATTAGGAGGACGTTTTACGAGGATAGAGCATTTTTCAGAATTAACATGTTTCTCACCCGCAAACTCGGGTCTAATAGGCTGTTATAACAGGAGCAAGTCCATAAATACACATTTTTATTCTTTTCATCAATGATAGACAACTTAATGCGAATATTCTATTCTTTGGGGACAGATGCTATGTATGCTATGGACAAGTCACTTCAAAACATTGTATATTATTATTAACTAATCTTGGAGCCCAATTGCGCAAGTCCAATTTTGTCCTTTCAAACCTTCCTTCCTCCTTTCCGTAGGCTTGTCGCTCACTGTGATGGGTTGCGTTGCGTGACCATCCACCAGCCCTCACAAGAGAAAAAAAAAGATTAATTTTATTATCCTCCCTCGAACTATAATATATATACTAATATAACTCTCGAGCTATATTATTATCCATTTTGCACTTTTAAATTTTTCGAATAATGACATTTAACTCTAAAAAATAAATACCATATATTTTATATTATTTTTGTTTTTTTAAAATTATTGAATTACTATTTTAACCATATTAAATTATTTTTTAGATTTTTATCTAATAATATAAATTTTTCATAATTCTAAATATATTTTTGATCTAATTTTAATTTTTCTATTTTTAAGTATTATTTTTTACTTCAAAATATTTTTCGGCTTTAATTTTATTTTATTTAATTCAATTGCAAAATTTTTATTTTTATATTCTTTAACAGGACTAAGACTATTTGTCTTTGATCAATTAATCTAAGAAGGATAAAATAAATTTTAATAATTTAAAAAATAAATAAAATGATAAAAAAAAATATTAAACTTTATTTTTAAGGTTAAGTGTCACTATTAAATAAATTTAAGGGTGCTAAGTGAATAATAATATAGTTGAAGGAGTAGATATGTAAGGGAGGAAACAGAAAGAAAGAAAGAAAATACATAGATAAAAAAATGAAAATATTACACGAAAAAAAAATATTTTTGTCTTCCACGTCGGACCCAAAACCAAAAGCCCCCCTCCAAGCGCTTCCCTTGTTTTGATTGGTTCTTCTTCCTTCTTCCACAAAACCCAGCCAATTCTTATTGTTTTTATTCTTATTCTTATTATTTCTTCTTCGTTTTGTTTTGCTCTTCGTTAATTTTTGTTGTTTTCTTCTCAATCAATCGATCATCCAAAGTGGAAAAGTCCCCTGAATCTTGTGCAAATCCTTTTTTTTTTTTTGGCGGCAGGATGAGGGAGATGATGATGATGAGGAGGAGGAGGAGGAGGAATTAAGATTCGGAATTGATAGATTTTGATTAGAATAGACGCGTAGAGAATTTAGATCAGTAGATTCGATTCGAATTTAGGAGGAAATAATTGGAGAAATGGGGTTTTGGTCGGACAATCTCAAGGGCTTCGTATTGGCTCTGCTCTCCAGCGGATTCATCGGCGCCAGTTTCATCATCAAGAAGAAGGGCCTGCGCAGAGCAGCCGCCGCCTCCGGCGTTCGAGCTGGTCCGGCTCTTTTTCTCCTCTAATTTTGCTCCTTTTTCCCTTCGCTGCTGCTAAGTTTATGTGTTGCAGGAGTTGGTGGTCATTCGTACCTCATGGAGCCGCTTTGGTGGATTGGCATGATCACCAGTGAGTCTTCCTTCTCTCTACTGATCTCCATACGGTTTGCACACTTTATCTTGTCAGTCTTCGCGGTAAAAATCTCTTCTTTCATTTTTTTCCCGTCTCAAACATTTTCAGATAAGCAAGCAAAACCTGAGTTTGCTTGCTTTTGTTTTTGTTTGTTAAGCTATTATCTGTTTAAGACATTGATGTTCATAGAGTGTGCCTAACTCTGATTCTTGATGAGATGTATGCATGCCTTTATTTGATGTTGTGCAGTGATCTTTGGGGAGGTAGCCAATTTCGTAGCCTACGCTTTCGCACCGGCAATTCTCGTGACTCCTCTTGGCGCATTGAGTATAATTGTCAGGTGAGTTGATCTGGTTCAGTTAAACCAAGTTAAATTAGACAAGAAGCACAAGTTTCTTCGAGAGTGATGATAAGAAGAAGTTGTCTGTGGGTGGTTGTTTTGTGGCTGTGCCAATTTGTGTCGTCAATGGTATCTGCAGTGCTGTTCTAGCTCACTTCATCTTGAAGGAGAAATTGCATGCTCTAGGGATCTTGGGATGTGTAATGTGCATTGCTGGTTCAGTCGTGGTTGTCGTCCATGCGCCGCAAGAGAAACCGATCAGCTCAGTTCAAGAGATATGGAACATGGCAACTCAACCAGGTGGAATAAGATACCTTCATTCCTCCATGCATATGGAGGACCTGTATCATTCTTTTTTCACAAATTCTTCTACTAATTTTCTATTCGGTTTTTCTTTCTCCATTCATGGAAATCATTTTCCTGGTCAAAACAGATTGATTGCTTTGGTTGTTTTTCCAGCTTTCTTGTTCTATGTATCTTCGGTTCTTGTTCTGGTCTTCGTCCTCACTTTCCACTTCGCTCCGCTGTATGGGCAATCAAATGTCTTGGTTTACACCGCCATTTGCTCTTTGATGGGCTCACTTTCGGTCAGTTCTCTTTTTTCTTTGAACTTTCCAACAACAAAGTTTTATTTCTATCAAAATTTAATTAACAATTGACGAAGGATTTATCAGGTCATGAGCGTTAAAGCTCTGGGTACTTCACTAAAGCTGACCTTTGAAGGAACAAATCAGTTGATCTACCCACAGACATGGCTATTCATGCTGATTGTTCTTACATGTGTAATAACACAAATGAATTATCTTAACAAGGTCGGTGCTGTTCCTCTCCTCATCTCCCTCATATTGTCACCTTTACTATATTGCATCCGATATAAGATCAATGTTCTTCCAAAAAATTGTGTTAATTGCTGAAATCCAAACCATTTGTTGGAACAGCATAACACTAGCATTATGATTATTTTTGTATTTGATGTACTAGATATCTTGATTATTTTTTTCTTCTGATTGAATGCAACAATTGATTTGTGTGCCCATGCATGCAAACAGGCAGGATTTGTGAGAATTGAAACAAAATTCAATAAACAAGAAAATATGTCATTGTTCCTTCCTTTTTTTTATGATTAAGAAATTGCTAACCAATAGGAAAGATCCCTTGATGCAGAACTAACTCCAGTTATTTATTATGAGCGCATCACAGACGACAGAAACTTAGTTATGGACTTGAGCCCATTGATATTTTGTTTTTCTTTTCTTAGTTTTACTAGTTGTATATTTTCCTTTTCTTAGTTTTCGTTTTCTTGTGTTAGAATTCAAGGAGCTTGAAACTCTATAAAAGCGCTTGGATGGTTGTTAAATGGGATATTATTCTGATTTAATAAAAAATCTTCTTAGCTAAAGCTTGAAAGTAGTTAGGGTTGCATTACCCATTCCTATAAGTTCTATCCATACTGAGGATTAGACAAACTGCCACCTAAACCTGATGATCCTTGTCTCTTGTTCTAGTATCTATTCTCATCTTAAAGATCCCTGATTTCTCTTCTTCTTCAATAAAAACACCCCTGATTTCTCCTGCTATAGTTAATTGATATGCTTCCACTTACTTGTGTGTTCCCCTTAAAGTTATAGATTTTCATCCAAAAACTTAACAACTTTCCGAAGTTATTTTAAGTAAAGTCAAATTTAGGCTGTTTTCTGTGATAAGGTATGTCATGGATAAACATGTCTATAAGTAGGAATCTCAGTGGAAAAGTTATGATCCGATGGAAATGCGTTAATATTGTTACCATGAGCTGGATTTCATGATTCAAAATTTTAGGTGCCCTCATTGTCTCCCTGAAGTTTCTTTGAATAGCCATCATGAAATTCACTTTAGGTCCAGATTTTTGTCTAAGTTTCAGCTTTTTTGCTGCCCTTTCTTTTTTTTTTTCCAGTAGACTTGATTTTTACTGTTACAATGATTGTTACTTGAGTCTATTCAATCTTGCTGTTACACTGGAATTTCCTCCTGAAACCTATTAGTGCCATATTGCATGTATTATCTGAATATTTTGTTTCTAATAGAGTATTTTCTTTTAATTGTTCAGGCCCTTGACACTTTCAATACTGCAATTGTGTCACCTATATACTATGTTATGTTTACTTCACTTACAATCATAGCAAGCGTCATCATGTTCAAGGTATCATTATGTCACCTATCATTGTTTCTGTCAAACCTCTGTCTATGGAAAATGTTTTACATTTTTCTTCAGAACAAAAAAATTGTCTCTAATGTTCTATGACATACCTTGTAATTGAGCATCTCAACGTGGTAAATGAGGAAATGACTGGTGAAATTAATCAATTCTTTTAACTGTCAAAACATATTTTTCAGGATTGGGACGGACAAAATATTGGAAGCATCACATCTGAGATCTGTGGCTTCATTGTTGTTCTTTCTGGGACGATTCTGTTGCATGTCACAAAAGATTTTGACAAGAATTCACCAAGAAGTGCGTGAGAATCTCCTTTCTTCGAAATTTTCATATTTCAATTGTTCATGAAAGTACTAAAAGGATGGTCTTTATCGCATAAAAATCATGCAGGTATGTATACACCATTATCCCCATCATTGACTACTCGGCTTTGCAATGGAAATGGGGAGTTGTTGAAGGATGTTGAAGACGACATGGGATCTTCGCAAGATATATGCCTGAGAAGACAAGAATTGTGTTAAACAATCTATGGACAGAGTGAAAATCTGTCTGAACATCCTCTAGGAGCAGCCTCTCAAGGCGCAAAGTTGGGGAATGGAAGTCACTGTTGAACATCAATCAAGGCCAAGGGAATCACAGGAAGAATTTTGACCTCGAGGCACTCCATCAAAATTTATCCTTTTATGTCTTGAGCAAAGAAATCGTGTGCTAGTTTGCATTGTGTGGGAAGATACTTGTGCACAAGTGAACTTCACAGCTTTGTTCTTGTTATATGTATGTAATGGAGAGAATGGGAGACTCAGAAAACCATGTGCTGATGCAGGACAGATTTGTACAGGACAAGATTCTTATAGCATGTATTTGTTTGGTGACGATAAGAAGGTAGAAAGAAGTGTACAACATAGTTTTGAATCACAAGATTTAATCAGAAGAAATAATTAGGTTTGAGATCTTTGCATAGATAGTTTGGAATCAGTGTTGTAACTAAGTGTGATCAATTCTATCTTTCTGTAGGAAAAGAAAAACTCGAGGTTGTTCATTCATAATTTAATTTATATTCTTCATGACATTTGTTCTTTCTTCTTGATTTCATTAAAAAAGATTATGACACAGTATTAAAACCTCCCTTGTATTATTATTATTATTATTATTATTATTATTATTATTATTATTATTATTATTATTATTATTATTATTATTATTATTATTATTATTATTATTATTATTATTATTATTATTATTACGGATATGTTCTTTAGGTAGTTTTGAACTCAATTGTTGTCCTCAGTCTCTAACAAGTATAAGAAAAACCATTCACCTAAAAAGCATTGTCTAGACAACCATGGAAAAAAAACACCAAATGTGGAAAAATATTAGCTAGGTATCAAAGTCATTTCACAATGTTATATGCAGATATACTCTAGAGATTCATAGGTACATATTATCTGCATGAGCTAATGTTAGATGGAGATGTATAGTGCATTAATTATGTGCCATCTTCCACTTTATTATAGAGATCTTGAAACAGGTCCACGTCGCATGTACATGCAACCACTATAAGCATGCATCCACAACTTCATTTTATCTTTTGTGTGATCAATTTCTTGCACTTTGACACTGATCTTATTGGACTTTTCGAAGCATCCGTCTACTTGAACTCGATCCAAAATTGTCTCAATCCTTTTTTGTCAAATTATTCTCTATCGTGGTATATGCATATATAACGATCGAAGATCAACATCCTCGCTATAAATATCCACTAATGAGTCTCATCTTATATCATATGTAGCTACAGGAAGTTCAAAGGAAGCAACTATAGCTACTGGAAGGCGATCAAAGATGGAATCTTATTGTGTTGGTAGGGTTCGAGTAATTATAATATCATGTTATAACATGTTCTAATGCTCATGTTTTTAATTATGATCTCCATTCCATGTACAGGAAAATATTCATGGCCGGAGCTCGTTGGAGTGCCAGGGAAGGAAGCAGCCTCCATTATTGAGTTTCAGAACCCCAACGTGAAGGCGATTATCGTGCAGGTTGGCTGGGTCGTGATACAGGATTTTCGATGCGATAGGGTTTGGGTTTGGGTGGATAACGGGCTTGTCGCCAGAGTTCCTCGCATCGGATAGACTGATCTTGATCATTACCATCATCGTACTAATGTACAAAATATATATGCATGAGTAGTAATAATATGATGGTGTGTTGCAATGTATAAGCACTAAAAATGAAATCTAAAATAAAGTTTGGAATACCCAGTTTATCCATGTGTTAATTCGTGAAGGAAACTCGTGATGTGATTTATGTTTCAAATAAATCTTTTGATATTACCTTTACTCATAATTAAACAATTAGGCATGGTAATAATTAATCATCTCAATCGTTTATTCAAAAGTTAGTATCCCATCATAAAAGTAGCCACAATTTTGAGTAACCTTGGATGTAAAAAGCAAGATATATAAAATAAACGTGTTTAATTAGTTCAACTATTGTGATGGCATGAACAAGACCTATTTTTTGACACAATTAATCGATCTTGCAACAAACGATGGAACAACGAAGCCTAACTATTGCCAACTGGTATGTTACTCACGAATCTTCTGAACGCCTACCAAACGGGCATAGTCGACCCACCTGCTCATCATGAATTCGAATATCGATTTAGTAATTTGTATAATGCACCGACAAATATCGAAATGTAATGAAGAAACAATTCATGACCCATAGTTACTCACATCGAGGATCCTAAATATGTGTTTCCCGTACGAACTGCAAAGCACGCTGCGCTTAGAGCAAGCTTTTGGTTGTGTAGTAGGGGGTCTAGAATGCGTTGCTCAATTACACCAGCTAGCAATTGATACCTGGAAAGCATGAAAGATGGAACAAATTAGCAACTTCAAATGCCAAAGAACAACATTCTTTCTGGGAAAAAAAATACTAAAGCACAATTTATGACAGTGTTAACTAGTTGGCACAAGATAAGAAAAGAACCCTCTGGAGCTTGGACAGAAACTGATCAAATTCACAAAAAGGAATCAGAAGACAAGAAATCAATACTACAATTTATGTTCTTTCGTATGGATGAATAGCTCCACATATTTTACATGATATATGGTCTGCTGTTGAAAATGCATGCGACAGTTGAAATAAAATGATATGTCTCAAGGAAAACTAAATTTCACCTCATTATCGGTAAAACATTTAATTCTGGTCTAACATCAGATGTACTATTGTGTGATATCCGAAATTATAATTAGATATGTATACATGGAAAGCGGAAAAGGGACATTAGCAAGTTTATTGTGGAAAAAGGGCTTTGATAGGGAAGAAAGATATAGTAAATAAACCATGACTTCAGGCATAAATGACCATAAACATCTAATAAATTATCTTCCAACATGGTGGCGAGAAAATAATTGGAGCAAATGCAATCTAGTACTAAAGGAAAATTTCTTGATGGGCATATATACCTAAGATTACTTGAAACAGCCATGTAAACTCCATATGCAACACTAGTTGATACTATGGGCATTTCCTCAGCCTCATCAGCAAAGTCTCTATCAACTGCCTTTCTTGTCCTAATTAAAGCATTTGTAACACCAGTGCCAATCTGCAAACGAATAAATTACTAATAGTTACAAAAAACTTAAATTAAAAGCTATGCATAAAAATGTTACTAATGACCATCATCAAAAGATCAGAGACACATATTTAGAGTGTAGAAATATCCATAAGAATTTCCAGAACTAATTCATCATTAAAATCAAAAGAATTTATGTGAAAGTCAATTCATGGTCAATTTGTTTTCTCTATAATACCTAATAAAAGTTTGCAGGCAAAAATGCTTTGCATCTATAAGTTCTAAAAACTCTACACTTTGCATCTTGAGATCACCCGCTTCCTTTAAAACAGTCCTACAGCCCATTTTAAAGAGGCTCGTCAACTCGTCCTGTTTAGATAAGCAATGGATATAACCCAATTTAGCGCTCTCACCTTTTTCTAAACCACCGACAGAAAAAGGTACATTATTTTTTTATGGCAAGGAAAAGGTAAATCATCATAATAAAGAGTTATATCCAGGCCTTTCTCCCCTCTTATCTAGTTTTCTTCGTCACACTTTCTCTTTCCAACCACATCCATGTAGCTGAGACAAATTGATAAGCATCTGTCCACGTTTCTTTAAATATAAGAGGTCGAAGCATTTTGCAAAGTGAAGAAAGTAAAATTATGGTTGGTAAAGTAGAACTAATTCTTATCCAAGGAATAAACTGCACCCACCAGAGATGAACTGGTCCCAACCAAGAAAAGCTTTGACCCATTTCTCTGCAAAAAAAAAAAAAATCAAGATCATTTAAATAATTGAGGTAGCAAATTGAGACTAGAAATATGTGAGGGTAGCCTTTTTAAATAAAGAGTAAGCGTACTAAATTATTTCTATTTTTCTAAAGCAAAGTCCATTTGAATAACTGATCTATGTATTTTGTTACTTACCACAATTGCACCAATTCGTTGCAAAAATGAATATGATGTTCCTGCCAAAGCAACCTGGCGAAAGATAACAGAGGTTGAATATAATTATTGCATTTATTTTTCACATTCCTTTGATTTAATGAATAAATATATAAGAAAAAACATTCACCTGAAAAGCATTGTCTGGACAACTATGGAAAAATTTGGCAACAGTTCCAGCACTAAATGCAAGAGGTGGTCGAAGAGCGACAGTTGGAGCAGGAAGCCAAACCAGCATAAAATCAGCAACAATTGCCATTACCTAGAAAACACAAAAAAGCCATAGAATTCTCAAGATGGTCCAGAAAAAGGAAACAAATTAGCGAATAAAAGAATATCAACAATCTGTGAAAGTCTCGCCATCAAAATAAATAACAAAGTTTTAGGATCATTTCTTGCCATGTATTGCCTTAACAATGAAGTGATTGAAATCAAAAGAAAATTTTGAAAGACTCCACAAGATCAGAGCTACATCAGCCAAAAGGTTATCAGAATATTTTTCTAAGTTACATTTCTTAATGCTCAGACAAACAGAGGCAGGTAGGGACAATATGTAACATGTGATTAATGTTCAAACATTAAGCCTGTATTCATGTCAAATCAGAAGAACATGAGACAGAAGAATCAAGATCTATTTATTAATTAAAGATTCATGAAGGTGACTCATCAAAATGAAATTTCCAACTCCATATGTATTCTCCAGCAAACATGCATAGAACACTTTGTCGTCAGTAGTCAAACATAATAAAGAAAAGCTACTCTACAATTTAATATATCATTTAACCTACATAAGTTAAATCATCTGGGGCATACCACATCTGCTATAACGAAATCTATTTCTTTAAAGAAGTTCTCTCTACGACGCTCCCACTCTGCAGCAGTCTGGAAAATTAGGGCAGAGAGAAACATTAATACATACACAGTACGCATCAAAATAGCCAAAAAGTAAATGGATGAAAAATTCAGACAATCCCACCAGTAGAAATCCTTATGCTTAAGGAGAAACAGAAAACTATAAAGTTAAGAAAAGGACGGATAGGATGACAAAGTCTGGTAAAATCATTAAAAAAATTGAAATATACAAATGTATTATTATGCCCATTGAGCGCAAACACCATACATGCCATAACGATAGCTTATTCACTGTGCATCTTATATGTGGCATAATCATACTTAGTTTAAACACAAGCTAAGATAGTGAAAAATACAAGTCAGACCTCAAGATTTTAGTTGAACAGCGATACATTATTATATTATTTTTAGAAAAATATATTATTATAATATTTGAGCGGCAACAAGTTAATCGTATTGATTTCATAAAACAATTACAAATATTTCACAGCATATTTTGCAGTGTGATATGCATGGAAACAATTAATATCGACTAAATTGGACATGAAACCAGTAAACTTAGGTTGGATGAAGTTACTCGCATCATATGTTGGCATAAAATCTGCAGCATCAACAGCATGCTCATTTCGCAGAGGTAGAAGAGGAGCATAATGTTTATGTAATATACAGAAAGCTTGGGAGCAAGCATGAGCCATTTAATCAAGACAAGTAACTCTGAATTGGCATTGGATGTCCTTGCTTTATGCCGATTTCACAATTGGGATTTTAATAAGGCTGAAAGAACCTCTGTTTGGGGAAGAGTTACGGCTAGGTATGGATCTTAAGTTAGTTATAAAAACATAACAAGAACATAAAATTGGATCAATCACTTCTAACAGTTCTAAAGAAAAACCAATGAACCAGTACCAGCCACGACCTCTCAGAAAGATATGCATTTGGGAGAACTCAAGACCTAAAACATACAACATTGCTATAATCCAAGAGTAAAGATAAAGACCTGGAAATGACAACTGTAGCCTGATAACTTGGATGCCAAGACAAAACGAGGAGTCAAAACAAAAGGTCAGATGCTTGTGCCCAACTATGGAAGCATATCGGTTGGCATGGTTCGAGTTGTAATTCAACAATATGACCTTGATTCAGAAAGCAAACCCTGAGAATCAGAATATAGCAATATGATTTTCACTTCACGACATCCGCACTGAAAAGATTGCCACAAATTTCTGTGCAAACTATATAAAGCCTTAGCAATCTTTATCAACTAAACACTGTAGTCCATTGACCAGGATATTCTTGTTCGCTAGGTTCAACTTGTTTTCTTCTCAATTTGATCTACATTTTCAGGGTTTAAACACTGATGTTCAAAAGTGTGTTCTTTTTGGCTAGGTTCAATTTGTTTGCTTCTCCTTTTAATCTAAATATTCAGATATTTAAAGAGGTGGTTGTTGGTTCGCCCATTTTATGAGTCTGTGTACATGTAGAGAAAAAACAGAACTCTTTATCGATAGCAAAAGGGAAAAGTAGTTTCTTTCAACCAAAAGTTCTAATCCTACAGACATGAAAAGAAGAATATTATTCGGAAGGGGAAGACAATGAGAAAGGTAGGGAACCTTGGTGAAGATGCCGACTCCGCACTCCATGGCGACCTTGGCGAGGAAGAGCTCGTCAGCGAGCAGTCGCTCCTTGAAGCCGCCAAACTGTAGCAGCCACCGGAAGAAAGGTGACCCTTCGAGGTCGAGGAACCGCCGTACGATGGAATCGGGTATCCGCCCGGCCTCAATCGCGGCCGCCATGTCCTTGGGCAGGCTCTCCAGCGTCCGCCCGACCGCCGCGAGCAAAAGCAACGCCTCCCTCCGGTTCCTCCCCGCCGGATCTTTCGCCTCCGCCACCGCTGCCGGTGGATCTGGCGAGAAGGAAGTCGGGGCGGGGGGGAAGGGAAGAAATGGAGATCCGGAGGGGACGCGATGAAGGGAGGAACGAGGAGGGGAACCGGACGGTGGAGAAGGCGAGAGAGGCGGATGGACGGTGAGGTGAGGAAGAGGAGAGGCGGAGGTTGGAAAGGTGACCGACGGCAGCGCCGGCGGCGGCCGCCATTTTTGTTGTAGAACGGAGGAAGCGGAGGAGAAGGGCTTCTGTGGGGGTTGTGGTTGTCGTTGGTTTCCGTTGGATTTGATTAAAATTTAAAAGGGAGCATTAAGCATAGTAGATTTTGGAAAGATGCAATACAATACAATACAATACAATACAATACAATACAATACAATGGTGCATTAAGCATAGTAGATTTTGGAAAGATACAATACAATACAATACAATACAACACAATGACTGGTGATAGTATATTTTGGAAAGATACGACTGGTGCATGTTATTAACCTTTTTTTCTCTTCTTTCTTTTTCAACATTTTGAATTTTCTTTAACCTGAGTAATTTTTAGCAAACATATTCTTTTTTTCGATCTAGACCCACTGATGTCCAGGGCTACTAGCACTCGACTAATTCGGTATTCGGACGAGAGCGATATGATAAATTCTGAACAAATTGACGACTCTAAGGTTTGAGCTCGAGGCTATTAGCTCCGGTCTCTCAACCCGTAACACAAACACACTAATCACATGTGCCAACTAACTTAGTTAGCAAACATACTTTTCCTTATACATTATAACTACTATGTCAAAGTATACCAAAAAAAATTAATTAAAATAATATTTGATTTACCTTTTTTTTTGAAAATAAAGATAAAATTGTTTGTGCGTTTTCTTTGTAAATAAAGTCTTTGAAGCCTAGTTTACATGGAATGTTGTTTGTGCTAGAATTGTCCAAAATTTATGTATAATATATCAAAACGTAGGTCTGAAGCCTAGTTTACATGGAATGTGTTTCATATAAATCCGAATTATATTGTGAAAGTTATGATCAAAATGGATATTGTCAATATGTCTCGAACTAGATTATGATTATTTTGGTTTAGTCTCTATTCAGATTTCATAGTCTTTCTTTCGAGAGCATTTTGACTAGGCTATAGTTTTTTCCAAAATTTATGTGTAATATATCAGATCGTAGGCATTGAAGTGTAGTCTACACATGAACTCGTTACATGTCAATGTGAGTTCTATTTTGAAACTTATGGTTAAAATACCAAGACACTGTCAATTTGTCCCGAATTATATTATGATTGTATTGTAAAATGCATAATAAATCAGAAAAAACATGGTTATGAATTGATATTTAACATAAAGGTAGATGTTTTGACTATAGCTTCAAATAGTTTTGATTTCATATGATTTGGAATTGTGTACCTAAAGTCACAACATGTGACATATCCCTTTTTGACCCAAATGCCTTCATTTTCACCGTAGCTCATAAGGAGACTCATCTAGTATATATTATACTGTTGTGTTACACTAATGACATATATATTAGGTATTCATGTAAGGGTAACAAGACTATTAATTATGGACGTCATGTGTACCTTTGGGAGCTATTATTTATCGATCATTTTACCATGAGGGACTAGTGGCCTTGCTGCAGTTACCTCACCTTGCTCCCGTTACTTGAAGAGTTCCCCTCTTTATAATAAAGAGGATACTCGAGCATCCTCCCCACTTAACTGGGCATGTGTTTATCGTGGCTGGTATTCCCGTTGATATTTTTACTGTTTATCATGGCAGCCCGAATTGAAAGAATGTGAGAGTTTTAATTTGTACTATGTTATTTCATTATGAGCTCCGTACCCTGCTGGCGAGTGACGATTGGCCCACTTGAAAGCTTAGAGATTCAATGAGGTAAAAGACAAAGTCAGCTAAAAGCGCTTCATAGGCGAAAGAGATGCTTTTTGAGTACTGGTGGTACTAGACAGATCCCCCACATTTTGCTTCTCGTGGATTTTCATACCTCTGTTGCGTACGATTAGATTTGACCCAATGTCAAACAAGCCAAAGGCTCTGAACGAGACGAGTCATAGATCAAATGACTTCATTGACTGATCATCGAGCAAGAAAGGCAACCTCATAACTTCGGGAGGAGGGGTGCCTCCTCACAAAAGGGATTCGTGGATAAATCTTGCGGAGGAACCCTTAGGTTTTCAGGGCATTGGATTCTCATCAATCTTTGCGTTACTCAAGCTGACATTCTCACTTTCGCTTCGTTGGGATAAGTCAAACATAATCATTTATATATCACCTAGTCTATGACAACAAAAGGAACTGATTGTAAAATAAGTCATCCACTGATTGGTAAAAGATAATAGATGAAGAATATTATATAAGGTCTTCTCATTTTTATCCATTGTATCTATCGGAGTTTTCTTTGATCAATTATACTTTGTCAAATTATACTTCTTGAAAGAAAATTAAAGTGTCATTGAAAGTTTCACTCCTTACCGTTTGGCCTTACCGAATTGATTTTAAATGAAAGTATCATTGGCTTTTGAAGCTTGACTCCTTACCGTTTGGCCTTACGGGATCATTTTTCATTGAAAAGTATAATTGTTGACCATGGAATGTAATCCTTATCGATTGGTCTTAGTGATTATCAAATTGAATCATTCTCTTATTGTTTATCGGATTGAATTGTTCTCTTATTGTTATTGGATCAAATCATCCTCTCTCTATGTATCGTTGTAAAGAATTATTGACTTTGAAAGTTTATTTCTTATCGGATCGATTGTATCGTCGAATTGAATCATTCTTATACAGTATCAAATTGATTGTCCACTTATCGTTCATTGGATTGAATTGTCTATTACATTTTTATTCGATTATATCGTTTGCAAGTTCAACTGAATTACCTCATTACTTTACCTATACAGTTATGATCTATTGTTATTGATATTAAAATTGATTATCGTCATATTTATCGTTACATTCATTCTATCAATTGTTAGATTTATTTGTGCCTTACCCACTAGGCGTAAAAGCTCACGGGATATCATTTTCCCTTTATTGATCCTACAGGAACTTAGATACTGCCGTAGATGACTGTGTTGGTGATTACTCATGATGATGCTAAAGTTTGCACATGTTGGTATCTTGTGCCCTTTCCTTTGAAAATTGTAATAATTAACTATGTCAGAATTGTCATATTATTGTTGGGCCAAGACTCTTGTTCTAGACTTCCGCACTTTATGTATCAGATGCTTATATTTCGTTATTCAAAGTCTTTCGTTCTCATGTCATTTTTATTGGTTGA
The DNA here is from genome assembly GCA_001647135.1 of Pontederia paniculata. Taxonomy (NCBI): domain Eukaryota; kingdom Viridiplantae; phylum Streptophyta; class Magnoliopsida; order Commelinales; family Pontederiaceae; genus Pontederia; species Pontederia paniculata. Next base: position 14,097 of record LTAE01000489.1, on the reverse strand, counting down.
TCAATTTAGTCAAATATTTGGTAATAGATTGTATTATCGTAGCGTCTCTGAGTTCGTATTTTGCCACGTAGCAGAGTGTGAGTTTGGAGCGTTACAAATCTAACTTAATTATTTTTTATTTGAAGAAATTAAATGCATATATTTCAATTGTTGCATGAATGCCATGAAAACATATTTTTTTTAAACAAATATTATATTTTATTTTCTTTATTTATAAACTCTTTGATTTTGTTTAAGTATTATTTGGCTTCCTGAAACGACAACATCTTTTATATAAATAGGTTTATCTTTTCAACATTACTATATTTTACACAAGAAAATAATAAAACATTTATAAAAAAAACTCTTGCAAGCAAAAAAAAAAAAAGAAGAAAAGGTAAAGATATAAGATTTCAGTTACATACGATGTTGGCCCAATCCATTTATCTTTTATGCTCCTCATCATTGTCTCTTCCTAATTAATTTAGTCAACGAAGCATAAACTAATATATCAAACTCTAGACAAAGAACAAACAAAAATAGTCAAAAAAAAATGTGGGGAACATGGAGTAGAAATGTAACACCGGAAAAAAAAAATTTAAAAAATTTAAAAAATAACTATAAAAAAATAATGACAATTAATTTATCATTATGATTATTATCTCTTTTAACCTCTCTCCACTTTTTCTCTCTTTTTTAATTAGAAAATCTTTCACTCTCATCCAGAAAAGGTCTCGCTTATCTCTCACGATGCGCAATCAAATAGGAGGAGAAGAATAAAATATCAAGGAGGAATAGGAGCATAAATATCGATTTCATAATGTGTGTTAAACAAAATTAAATAATATTTTATGATATCTGTTAAAATCAAATATTATATCAAGAAATCTGAATTATATTCATCCTTCTCTTATGATATATTTATTTTATCTTCATATTGTATTGATCAATAATGACTGTTTATGGACTGAGTTATAAAATCATTGTGTGTTTAATGTGATCAAAATAATAGATCCAATATTTTTGTATCAAATCTAAAACTCTACTATAAGTTTGAATCTGAATTTAATATCAATCATGTCTAGTATAATGTCAGATCTGTATACAACCATTTGTTGTTCAAGTCTTTAAAAAATAAGTGATATAATAATATAGTTACATATATAAATAAATAGAAATTTTTTTAGAAGGTTAAATATTATCTTTTATTCTAATTAATTATTAAATCAAACTAATGATATTAATTTTAGTTAAATTATGTTATTTAATTATTTATATTTGAAATATATTGTTCATCATATTATGATTTGAATAATATTTTTGTGATTCTTGTGATCCCATAATCCATTATTATATCTGATTAATATTATGATTCATATGTGCTTATGTGTACTTGGAATCTTCTCATAACTGTCATTGAACTATTTAATGTATTCATACAATATCATGTTTCTTAAATTATCAAACTCAAAGATAAGGAATAAGCTATGAGGCTAAAGTTATAATATTCATGGTAATATTATCTTACAAGTTGAAAGACATTCATTTTACGAGTTGAAAGATACTCATCCCACGCGTTGAAAGATACTTTAAGAGTTGTAAGATACTCACCCTATGGATTGAAAGATTTACAAGTTGAAAGACTCATTCTATTCATATTTTCTCCTAAGTAATATTATTACCTTAGTTATATACAATCACCGACCAATATGATAGTACCTACTACCTGAATCATAAGTGGATATGCTTATTGTTATTTAAGAAATTTTGAATTTCGATCTCTGTTACCTTATCAGGATAAGTATTGATTCATATGTTAAAGATTATGTTGTCCATCAACGCGATCTTATTTTATCCACTAGACTACCAATTACATATAAATGTGTCATCATGGGTCCAATATGTATACACCTATATCTTTATCTGGAACATTGTATCGACAGATTCAAATCTTATGATTATTCTATCAAAAAATATATATTCATTGTTATGTTTTACACATAAGTTTTTCAAAAACTTACGTGCATTAATCACTGTGGGTACTTGATTTTCTACTAGGCTAGTAGATAGTGTGTGTGATGATGATGCTTTGATGGTTGTTGCATATGACTAGGAACTTCTTTTTTATTTTCGTTATGTCATATGTCGTATCGAACATTGAGTTATAATAAGCATCAGTTTGGATGCTATTTGGATCATGGAGTTGTATTCGAATGATTATGTATTTTCATGTTTATTATAATTATATTTTTATTTGTATTATTTTTTATACTTTTTTTGATGTGTCATTATTATTGATCGATCTTGTGATCGATCTTGATCAAGAATGAAATGTGATAGCACCTATGAGAGGAGGCTTCATCATGTGGTGAAAGTCAAATTTCGAGGCGTTACAAGAAACATAGGCATCTTCGTTAGTGATAACTTTAGAGTTTGGATATCAGTAATCGGCGAATGCTTTACAGGGATTCTGATTAATTTTGGGATTGAACCCTTGCGGGTTAACAATAGGAGATGACATGTCCGGGGTTAAATATGTTAAGTTAATAATTTATGACTAAGAGTAAGTTGGACATTTAATTAATAAAGAAAATAAAGTTAAACGGAAAATTAGATGAGCGTCGACTATTTGATTGATCGAGAAAATCTTTAAACTTATTTCTACCCGTTTTATACTTAGAGGTTATATATGAAATATATTGATATATCACGGTGTTTAAAGAAATAATCTTTATTTTAAATTATATACACGTCACTCATTTTCTCCTCTCACGCTCAAGCTCAAAGGGAAAACAACGAATCTGTTATCTGATTCGAATTTACCTGTTAAATTTTATGTTTTTTGTTAACAAAAAGATTTCTAATTTCTGTGAAACAAAGAAGAAATATTTTATGAAACCTCAGGATTTCAAAATACCAAAATCATATTTTCTTAACTAATTATTAATTTAGAAAAATGGAGATTAAAAGTTGGCAGAGCACGTTTTACCAGCCGTGTTAGGCGTACTACTCGATGACTAAAAGCTAAAAAGTAGAAACGGAAAACACCATCACAAACCCCCACCCACCCCAAAACTTACATTTTAATTTTATTATATATATATATATATATATTTATTTACATAATTTTTATATTAATTGAGTAATATTATATGAGAAATATTAATATGCATACATAATTTGTGTATGCACCGTACATATACACACTCTAAATTGTTTGATCAGTATCATTTTAATCTAATGATGCAGATAATTGTGTATTCACCGTACATATGCACACTCTAAATATTTTGATCAGTATCATTTTAATCTAACGATGCAGATTATCAATGTTTGGATCATCAAATTAAAAATGATACTGTGTATGCACGTTAAGATGCCTCAATTTAAAAACTATATAATTAATTTTTAATTTATTATATGATTTTTAAATAAATTATATTTTTTATTTCAATTGTTTAAATTTTCAATTGCACCCCACACACCATTTTTCTTGTTAGTGATATTATACATATATATATAAAAACTTATTAAAAACAATGCAACGGTGTCATTTTATCCGCAGAGGCAGAGCAATACAAGGAAGGAAGGAAGTGCACGAAACCCCAACCTGTTCCTCCGGCGGCCATGGCTTCAGGAAACCCAATAGAGCATCTGCAGGCGCGGTACAAGGACTTCGAGGGCGGATTCCGGTCATGGCTGGCAGCGCAGCCCCTGGCCGTCGAGGCCGCCGTCGTCACCGTCACCACCGCCCTCCAGGGCGCCGCCATGGGTGCCCTTATGGGCACTCTCAACGTGTCCGACGCCGCCTTCCCGACCTCCCCTCCCGACGCAGCCCTCGGCCCCCAGGCTATGGCCTCCCTCAAGAAAGCCCAGGTCCCTTCTCCATCTCCTTCCGTCCCTCTCTCTTGTGTTTTCGATTCCAAGAAGTGAACTTTAAATCAGAATTGGAAAATAAATGACACCCATTAGAAATTCATATATCTTTTTTTTGCAATTTGAATCTTTTTTATTTTTTTTTTGCTCACACTGACATGGAGTGCACGCATTTCAGGCCCTTGCAGGTGGCCCGCTGGTGCAAGCTCGTAATTTTGCCGTCATGACTGGTACTAATGCAGGCATAGCATGCGTCATGAGAAGAGTAAGAGGAGTTGATGACATCCAGAACAGGTAAATTCAAGGTGCTTCACTGTTGTTTTTTTGCTATTTTAGTAAATCAACTTGTTCTGCTTATGCTTTTTCTAATTGCATGCATTTGGATTCGATATAAATTTCTGTCAAAGCATGAGATTTCCACATGTGAAGAACAAATTCAATCTGCGCTGTAAATTTCTGACCACTTTCATAGTTCAGTGTCCAAGGTTCATCAAGGAAAATATGTTTCATGCATGTTATTTGTATGTCTGCATATTACTTGTGTTTGGTTCACTGATATTTCAGTTTAACTATGCAAACTCTCTGGCAAAAGTGCTTGTGTACTATTTACAACCGTTAGGTACATACCTTCCATTCTGTTTCCTTTTTAGTCACTCTTTTGTTGTCTCAAATATTCCGAAACTTGTATGCGCTACTTCTTTCTTTTGGAACGCAAACAAATGATTGCTCAAACATGTGGGAATGGTCATTGTTAATTAGGAACAAATTGACTCATTCTTTGTACATAAGGAAAATAATGGACACAATTGTTTGTAATAAGTGTTGATTGAATGAGGGATGAAAATCATAAGAAGATGTTAAAAGAAGACAAATGAAAAAAAAAAGTGTTCATATACGAGAAAAGTCAAGAAGAACAGAGGCTTGTTACAAAGAAGAAGATGAAAGGACAAGGGGAAACAGGATTATGCATGGAATAAACCAAGGAGGTTAAGAGGATAATTTCAAGCCACTGATCACTTTGATAATTTCAATTTTCCTTTAAAATATTTTTTGTATTATTTTTTTATATTTTTTAGAGCCCTGGTCTCTGAGCAAAAGTAAAACATTGCTGTAATGATTGATTAAAGTCTGATGTCTTTATGATTACAAGCTACTAGTTCAATTTACTTTATGCTTGAATAATCTTACTTGTTCTACTTCAAGTTGCCAGTACAGCAAATTTCTATGGTTGTAACTAGGCATATTGGACTCTGGAGTTACATGAAAGTGGTGTGAGTTCATGACTGCACAAGATATTTGCTAGAATATGCAACGTCAAAAAGTTAAATATAATATGAAATATGGTTGAGATGAATATTCAGAATACAATAGAGAAAAAGGGGTGAATGCTTTCGTCATATCCAAAAATAAATGTAGGCTGTCAGGTGGCTGTGAATATCTATGAATGTTACATAATCTTGCAGCATTGAAGCCGATATCCATGAATTCTTCTATACTTAATTAGCTGATCTTGCAGCATGGTAGCAGCTTTCGGTTCTGGAGCAATGTTCTCATTGGTTAGTGGCATGGGAGGCCCAAACCAGGCTCTTAATGCAATCACATCGGGAGCTTTTTTTGCACTTGTTCAGGGTGTTCTTATCAAGGTATGGAGCATATGTGAAAGTTTGTCTCTGCCTATTGAGAGTGGATTTGGTAACAATTTCTAGCTGTAGCATTGGAGACATTTTGTAAAGTAATGACTTCCCTAGAATTAATACTGACTTCTTGAGGAAATGAAATGCCTAAGTTGATGCTGACATTTGAATTTCCTTAATGGATCTACTACATCCTTGTATCACGAAATTTTTATATCTCAGATTTTGTTGAGGCAACTATAATGGTGTTTCGTTCTAGAAAACCTATTCTTCTGTTTCATGGACAAACATGATGTAGCAATTCATAATGTCCAAGTATTGCACTTCTTTATAGAAGGTTCGTGTTGCAGGTCTTCAGATGTGGTATGAAATAGAATGTGTTGGTGTTCTATTGTTGTCATAGTGAGAAGTCCTTACTGCACAAGGATAACAGACTTTTGTCAATTTGACCATTAGCCAAGTTCATTAAAGTCTGATCAGGTCCAAAGTCTGTGCTTGGTTTTAGACACTATTTGGCAGCCGAAAAGGTGGTGTATTGACCAAGTCAAAATGTTACCTTAATTCTCAACATGATATCAAGTCTGTTATAGAGTTTTTCACTGCCAAAAGAATGGGCTTGACCTGAATTCTTCAAGCCCTAGTTATGTTTACATGAGCATGTTATTTTTAGGCCATGATCCTACCTCAGTTCCAAGCCCTAGTTTTGATCATGCAAGTGTGTATTTATTCATTTTGTTCTTTTGTTGAAATATTGCAGGTAGGCGAGAGATTCACACCGTCGGTTTCTGAGGATGTACATTACTCCCGAACAAAAAGCTTACTGACGAGTCTTGGCCTCCAGAATTATGAGAAGAACTTCAAGAAAGGGTTACTCACAGATGCAACTCTGCCACTTCTCACAGACAGGCAAGTGTGGTTATATTTTGCATTCATTCATGAATAAATTCCATATTTAAGTGTCCCCGTATCGTTATTTGACATTTATTTTCCTTCCAGTGCTCTCAGAGATTGCCATATCCCTCCTGGGCCTAGGCTTCTTATTCTTGATCATATTCAGAGGTTAGCTTCGGTATTGTAAATGATTAGAATACAATAATAGATAACTTTATCATTTGGTGGAACAACTGATTTATGATCATGTGTATGCTTAACAGGGACCCGCGATTGGTAAAATAAGCTGATGGAGCGCCAGTTTGCAAGTGTCTCTGTTGAACAGGGAAGATTTTTTTGCAAACTGAGCATGGAAATAATTTTCCTGTCACTTCTTAGATGAACTTTGGCCAATGGAGCAATCTCCTAAATTATGGCTTAGAGTTGATTAGATGTAGTATGCAGGTATTTAAGTTGAGTTTTGTCTTCAAGTGGCGTTATGCACCATTATGTTGAACCATGGTAATTTTGGAATTATGAATTTAAGACATGATTATGGTATGTGCCATCGTCTCATGTCTTATAATCGATGTAGACCTTTAAACATGATTTGATATTAACGTTTTCATCAGTAAACAATGTTTTTAGAGAGATTGCCGAGTGCATATGAGGGAGGGGGCGACCGAATTGCTACTACGGGAATTGTCGTCGCCCATTTCCGTCCCGTAATTGTCTTCGCCGTTGAGCTCCATCGCCATCGATCTTGACAATCTCAGTGAGGCGAATCCATCCATGTAATACACAATAGCTCGTCACCTCCACTACTTGATTACGGTGTGGTGATGTCGCGATGGCGTTGTCTTTGAACGGTCCACGTCAAGGGACGATGGGCCCATATCTGGTCTGCCATAATCTCGAGACACGACCCGTGTCTAGAGGATGAGGCCGTTTCCGTGAGAGAGCGTGGTTCGTGTTCAAAGCGACACGATATGTTTTTCATCCTGACTCATGCATATGATAAATTTATTATTTGATACTCCTTAATTACATACATTATTTTGGTATTAATCTTTTGTTCTGCATTCATCCTCCTCGTTCCTTTTCCTCCTCTTCTAATCCACCGGTGGGAGAGAGAGATTGAGGTGCTTAAGGCTTGGGAGAGATTATGAGACCCTCCCCTCTAACCCTCCTTATATAAGGGTTTACTAGGAGTAATCATAATCCAATTCAACTTAATTCCTACTATTTCACTTGTTATTAGGAGTCCTTTAAAACTAATTTTGGTAGGACTAAGAATATTAAATTTTAAGATAGTAATTTGACTTTGACTATACTCATCATTTTCTCAATCCTAATCATATTTCATCTTATCTTATTACTATATCTTTCTTTTTTTCTGAAATTATTGAGTGTTATATAATAACCTCCTTAAAAATAAATTCGTCCACAAAATCAGTAGTATCATCTATATATCAATGATTTATCTTTAATCCATGACCAAGTACATAATCCTATCACTAGGATTCGCTCAGAGTACGTGGTTGGGCTTGTCATCTTCGATTAGCAATATGCTTGGGAGCCATCTGCACTTACAAAAGGTGAATACAAATATTTAAACATTAACTTTTCTATCAATAACCTCATTAGACCTTGACCTATACGCTTCTTTCGATGGCATGATGACTATTCATGATGTTTGCACATAGACTTTACTTTTGTAACACTCCCAAATCCACACTCTGTCACGTGGCAGAATATAGATTTGGAGACGCTACAACCTATCTTCTTTGACTTAACTTTTGATCAAAAGACTAGCCCAACAATATGCGGAAGCAATAATTTTGAAATAAAACTCAATAGAAATAGTGTAGTAAGATAAATAATCATTTTACATCGTTCAGTTAGACAAAACTATTAAAACTTAGTAAAGACCAGTTTGACTCAAGCTAGACTTCCATCATGTGCAAGTCATCATCGTGATCATCTGCATCACTAGTGTCGCCATCTATTCATCATTACCTCCCTCGCCTACAAGATCCAAAGCAGAGGAGATGATACTCTCATGAGCGATGAAGCCCAATATATAAAGAAAATAATAGGAAAAACATATGTAAAGACATATAGAGAAATTAACATCAATATAATCATTTTACCAAGCAATACATATTCAACTTTACATTTTCATCTTTTCATTACCTCATTTTATGTTTGTGATAATATTAATAATCAATTCAATTGAAAGAACCTCAATTGTATTGTTATGATACAATGCTCAATATTCTTTGTTTAATAGGTTCAAGTCCAATTCAATATTTTACTTAGGACTCATTCTCAATTTCTCATTTTTTTTATTATCCCTTGTTCAATTATAACAATCAATCAATTAGTGAGTCTTTAGTCATGAAAGTCTTTGGTTTTACTCTCGATGCCCATGAAGGCTAGCTAGGTCTGAATTTAATAATCAATAATAATTGTTCCCCAAAGGAATCCGTTAATCCATTGCCTTCGAATAGAGCAAATTATTCTCGAATGAATCCAATTACCCCGAAGGAGTTCAATTACTCCCGAAGGAGTCCAATTATCTCACATATAGGGTCCCATTCATCAGGAACCAAGTCATTCTTTTCATGTTCAATTCAATCACATGCAACAATCTTTTTTAGTTCCTATTATTATGGAAATCTAGGTTTTATATTTCATGCAACAATTAACACATCACATATAATAATAATTCACTATTCAACTTTTTTGGTGAGGGGAACACGACCCGCGTCCACATGCATGGTATGTTTCCTGTGCAACACGACCCACGTTGACAGCAAACGTGGTCCGTGTTAGTTGTTTTGTCTGGGTTCCGTCGATCCACCCCATATCAATCAGGGCACGTCGTGTTTAGCGAAACGACCCACATTTCGTCCTATACGATTCACCGTTATCCAAGGAACACAGTTCACATTCGTAAGGCACATAGACCATTTCTTGGGAGTTGTTAACCTATCGTGGCATGACTGGTGAACGAGGGGCGACGCGGTCTGCCTTTTGATTACGGTGTGGCAACGACGCGGTGGCATTATCTTCGAATGGTCCACGTTAAGGGGCGACGCAACCCGTGTCTGGTCTGTCGTAATCTCGGGACACGACCCGCGTCTGGAGGAAGCAGTCATTCCTGTGAGAGAGCGTGGTCCGTGTCCAAAGCGACATGATCCATTTTCCATCCTATCTCATGCATATGATAAATCTATTGTTTAATCCTCGTTAATTATATATCTTATTTTAGTGTTAATCTTTCTTCTACGTTGATCTTCCTCATTCCTTATTCCTCCTCTTCTAATCCATCGGGAGAGTGAGAGATTCAGGTATTTAAGGTTTGGGAGAGATTATGAGGCTCTCCCCCCTTTAATCCCTCATATTTCACTTATTATTAGGAGTTCTTTAAAACTAATTTGAGTATAATAATAATTTGACTTTAACTCTACTTATCCTTTTCTGAATCCTAATCATATCTCATCTTATCTTACCATATCTTTTCTTTTATTCTTTTATTTTTTTATATCATAAACTCTAGTTTTTTTTCACTATAGTTGAATCGCTTTTATATTAGTATCCTTTGAACAACAATATAACGTGCAAATTCTTTCAATTAGTTAATTAGTTTTGAGTTAATTGATGTCTATTTGGGAAGTAATTATTCTTAATTTTGTGATGCTTTAAGATTCAACTATTGAATGTCACAATTATGGTAACTATTGTATGGAGGACCAATGAATTGTGTGGTATGTTTAGATATCGTGGTTTGCTTGTTCGAAGACGTCAATGGCTAGTAGGTCCTAATTCATCGTTAGATTTTAAATTGCTATTCATTGTAAAATTCAACCATCAATTGTGATAAAATTAAGTTAACCCTAATCATTCTATCATCCTAATTTCAACGGCCTTCACCAAATTTATCTTCAGCTATAAATGTTTTTTTTTCCTGTAAGCTGCAAGAAATAGATTGTTAATTCCCTTGGTGGAATCAGCATTTACTCTATATATTTTATTATTTGATTGCTGGCTATACTGCTATACAATTTTCGCATCGACGAAACCACCAAGGAGCAGAAAATCACTCACACAGATGAGGAAATTTCGATCTATAAATGGGATTAGTTAATTTGTGAATTAATCATTTAGTAGACTTTAAAATCATGCATATTTTATTTTTAAAGTACATTTTTATTTGTTTACTCTCCTTTTAGATGATAATGAAGGGTACAAATGTAATTAGATAAATAAAAAAAATTGGATAAAGTGGATTTTTAAAATGTAAATAACTAATTCTTTAGTTTAGAAATTGAAGTAAAAAGATATATCGTTGAAAAATTGGATGATTTTTCTAGTTAGAATCCAAAGACTAAAAAACTCTTTCCAAGGATATATTTGTATAACTTGTTTATTTTCTTAGCAAAATGTATAACTTCTATTTATGTGTTCATTCAAGTGCTTGCAAATTCTTTCGTAATTATAACTAAGATATGGAAATACTCAAAGGTACTTCTTGACCTTCTAACATTTCCGTTTCGCCGTAGAGACGGAGATAATATTGGATATCTATAAGTAAAGTTGTCAAGATCTCGATCTTTTACGATTTATCTTACGATCTTCCTATATTTAACCCTCTACCGATCCTACGATTTAAGTCGTAGGATCTTTACGATCTTTATAAGATCTTTCACAAAATCAAACGATCCTTATCCGATCATCGATCTTGCAACCCTCTTCCGATCTTAACAACCTTGTCTATAACAGAAAAAGCCACACAACGCCTCTACTCTTGTTTTTCTCTTACATATGCGAAAAATCACTCTTAAAAGGGCAAAATAAACAACAAAATTTACAGCCAACCAGTAGATTTCGGGTGGTCCTTTTAGGTGAATCCTTATCAAACATATCAGCACCATTGTCAAGATTAAAACCCCACGAGCAAACGCTGCATGCAACCCAGTTTAGTTCTTCTTTCTTCTGAGAAGAAAAAAACAGATTTATGCAAATAACATTTGGAATGTACAAATTTATGCAAATAACATTTGGAATGTACAAATTTATGCAAATAACATTGGCACAGTTCCATCTCCAAGCTGGAGAATTAGGATTATGCATCACCTCACATGTATGGGGGTTGCATGCCTTGGTATCTATTTTCCGGGTGATTTTGTGTAACCCTTTCTGTTGTTGCTAGTCGACTGAAGCTTCCTGGCTGAGGGTTCTGGTTCGGATTGAAAGGGCTCCACCACTGAGACTCGCTTTCCACAGGGATCCACGGCAGTGAATTAACGTCCCTTCCCCAAGTGTAAAATCGATCGTGCCTGGCAACATTATCGCCTTCTTGACGGCTCCTATTTACTGACCCGGAAATGGAGAATCCATAGAATCCTCCAATCTCAGTTGAAGGTGATGTTGCAAGTGATGAAACGAGGGTCATTCCCCTTGGCCTAATCCTATTAACTGGAGAAAAATGGGAGCTCCTTAATGTCGAGGATAATGATTGCTGATACAAGTGATTACCATGTCCACGGGCATGGCCCCTGACCTCCCCCATAATTGGAGGGCCTAGAGATCCAACTATGCTGTTTCCACTTCGTGGTATGGACCTACAAAATCATGTACTATTACTAATTGCAACATAAGGATATAATCTCTTGATTGAAACAATATCACAATACTTGCCCGAGCATAAAGGGATGGGGATGCACAAAAGATCCTAATCTCTGCTGGTTGTTGGCTTCATTCCTAGACAACCTTAATCCATAGTGAGATGTAGACTGCTCTGAATTTCCTGGCAAAGGGAATGAATGGGAGCGCTGGTGCTGCCAACTTTGGTTTTGTGGCTCGGTTATAGGAAAATTGTGAGAATTGATAGCTTCAGAAGGTGATTGGCCTCCAAAACTAGATGGATGGCGATGAAATGGATCATTCTCGGGGGCTGAAGGCATAGTGTGCACTCCAATAGCAAAACCATGCAGTGCCAAGTAAGGGCACAAATGTGACGTATTTAAAGCACTCGAGTGGTCTCCAATTGCAGAATTACGCATCAATTCATGATCTTCAATTGAAAGAAAAGAACATCATAATTACAAAGAACCATTTTGATTGAAAACCCGTGCATAATATAAGCAACTTACAAGAATTTGGTTGTTGCTCTGCATCCCTGCAAGAAGAATTTAACTAAAATTTCAAACATCAAAAGTTGAGGCTGAGAAAATTGCAAGTTGTTGGAGTACATGTAATGATTCACAAAAGCATACCCCATGATTCAAGCAATAAAACATAGCATATTTATTTATATTAAAGAATTTAATCCTCGTTAAAAACTTTTATATATTCAGAAGTAATCACTGCCACAGAAAGCCCCTTTGTGCCATTAAAATTTTTTTGCTTATTTTTATGCGGAGATCCAATGACATGTTTCTAATTAGAAGATACCATACAAAGATTTGTAAGCGTAAAAAACTGCAAGAGGAGTTACCAACAAATTCCTTTAAAACATTCTCCCAAATTTCATAAATTATCTGTATAAATGCATTACATAAGATGGAAGAATTACTAATAATCAACATGTCATATAAATGCTTTAATTATGCAACCTAGGGATGCCAATTTGAGATGTGCATGACTATCAAAATCATTCTCAATCGAATATGTTATAAAGGGTAAAATCATAAACAAAAACAAGGTAACCAATATAACTATATGATTAGTCATGGGTGAATCAGAACCTTTAAGATCTTCTAGTATCTTATTAGCCTCGTGCTTCAGAATATGAGTAGCCACTAGACAATTTTATTAATCTTAAGACAAATGCTTACTCAGATACTGATTCCAGTTGAGTAAATCCACGAAAAGGGTACCACTGAAGACCAAATGGCTGCATAAAGAAGGTTAAACCATGCAAGTCAGGCTAATACAGGGGAATCAATCTTTTGAGGGAGGAGTCAACTCTCATTTCACTTTGTCTATCATAATAAGATGAGAGATATCATCAATGCAAATATATCTTTGAAAAATCAAGCAATCATGCAAATAGTCACAAAATCAATGCTGCTAAGGTATCGTGTTCACTTCAAAGCCAAAAGCCTTGAAGGTCAGTCAAAAAGTCCTAAACATCAGAACAGACTCTAAGAAATGAACATTCTTGCCCCAGAAGACTAAGAAAATATCAGAGCCTTAACCCAATATATATGCTATTTCAGTAACTATAACAATATACTGGAGGATGTTAGCAGTTCATTGTTGTATATTTTTTGAAAAAAAGGATATAAAAAATCCAACTCTATTAACTAATCCCAGAAGATCAATTGTCACTTCCTTTTTCATTTTATCTATTTTTATAAAATAAGATATGACAATAATATTTTTTTTTGACATGACAATAATACACAGCCTATGTTTATAGTCGGTCCCAAGCCTGGATAAAGGAGGAGGGTTGTGTTAGGCCTCGACAGCCAACGTAAAACCTCGTCAAATCTCATGAACATGGATCAACGAATATATTGCGCGAATGCTAGGTCGTTACCCGTAAGTAACGCGCTGTATGACTCGAGTACAGTGATAAGAGAGCAAGAGCCGCTGCATCCTCGTCTGAATGCAGTGTTAAATGAGAAAAGACTATCGCACTCTAATGGACGGAGGCGGCTGAAGAAGCTAGTCCATGAGAGCAAGATCAGCTTAGGCTCTTGGAACATTGGGACGCTAAATGGAA